>JARNME010000219.1:0-79563 GCA_030179655.1 Scaptomyza flava
ATACCCTTAACCCATAAAATGGGTAAATAAGGGTATAATGGTTTTGTGCAAAAGTATGTAACAGGCAGAAGGAAGCATCTCCGACCCTATAAAGTATATATATTCTTGATCAGCATCAACAGCCGAGACGATATAGCCATGTCCGTCTGTCCGTCTGTCTGTCTGTCCGTCTGTATGAACGCGTGGATCTCAGAGACTACAAGAGCTAGAGACTTCTCATTTTGTATTTAAGTTCTCCTATACCATGAGCAGAACAAGTTTGCTTCAAATTATCGATAACTATTCTGGTTTCCGATATAAACATAATATCGATAACAATAAAATATCGAATTTGGAAAATCTAAAAATGAGGGTTGAAGTAATGGATAATGATAGAACTTTTCTGAAAATTTCGTCCAAATCGGTTGAGAAACACCGGAGATATTGAACTTAATCGATGGAAGCTAAGCCAGAGTACCAAAGTCTTATATAAATTAAATATATTTATTGCAACTGGGTTCAGGGTATCTTCTAGTCGGGCTCTCCCGACTAGAGCCTTCTTACTTGTTTACTTCTATGACACTAGACACAAATTATGCCATCGTAATTTATGCTGCGATGCACACAAATTTCGAAAGTGTGTTCAGTAATGCACTTGTCGATGTCATTTGCCGACACAGAAAAAGCCAAAATATGAAAAATAGCAAAAGTCTGGACAGCAGGCCCAGCAAAAAGGGAAACACACGCACACATACAGTGACAAATTTTACCGTTCTTGGTTGCCGCTGGCCTGCCGCTTGTCGTACACTTGATTGGCCGCTGTGTGCAAAGGCAACTGAAACAAAAACGCTATCGCGTTCCCTCGCACTCGTTGCACAGATTATTTCTGAGAGCGGAACCCTGAGACGAAATAACTGTAAACCCTTTTCTTAACAATTGCAACATCTTGATATTCCACGGTCTTTGCTTACATGCATATAAATATGTATTCATGCATACATTCAGAATAATGCCAGATTTACCTCCGACTAACTAAAGGGTTGCTAAGCTGCACTCGCACACACCCTTACTCCCACTTTCCCACCCGTCTCTCTATTTTTCCCGCTCGCACATGTGCACACAAATGCATAAACACTGAGAGCGCAGATTAGGAGCACGTGCTTTTGCTTTCCAAGTTTAGTTGTAAATGGCGTCATTGCGTGTGCTGATTGGACATTGTTTTGTTGTTACTTTTGGCTGGTACTACAAAATGGCCGTTGCTATCAAAACGGCAATTGCAGTGCTTCACAAGAAGGAATAGAATACAAACGTGTTCCAATATCAGAGTGTCAATCTGTGCTGTGAGAGCTAAAAAAAAAGTTGCATCATTGCCACTTTTTTCTGACTTTTATAAGGGCTCTAGACATGAATCATGAATCAGAATCATCAGCCTGAGTTTGAGCGAATTGGTGGGTATATTCGTCGAACGTGTGAGACCTGCTCTTGGTCGCGAGCCCAAAGAGGCGACACAAAACTTGACATACCGCGCACATTGCTCTTCATGATCAATGCGAGATTTAAAACTATTTTGTTATCAAGCTCCGATCATGTACCGAGCGGCGAACACCATGCACCGATACGTCTACAATGTGCATTTTGTAAAGACCCCACTGAATATATTTTTTCTAGCCTTTTTGTAACCAATGCTGTATTGGAAAGTTTTATACAAAATTATGTTTGTTTCGCTCGTTTCATACAAGGCATACTTAAGCATGCCTTGGCTTCATATTTCGGCCATTGATTTCGTTCTATTGCTCGTGAATTATTTTTGATTTTCTGTGACGTTCACGCATACAAGTGTAAAAATGAATGCATGCATGTTAGTATAACGGGGCTTTTTCGGTTTATCGCATTGCACTGTTCGACTTTGCTTTTAAAAGAATTTTGTGCTTAAAATCAAAGTTTGCGGTAAGTGTTTACAAATATTAATTTATATTACATCATATTACATTTAGGGTATTCACGCCTCTGTACTTAACGGCTTATCTGCTTACTGCTTATTTCTCCAACAACAAAACGTCTGTTCGATAGCTGCACTAGTGTACCCTAATGTACACTAGTTCACAAAAAAGTGTTCGATAGCTGCACTTTCTTACACTAAACTGTTCTGCCCTGTGATTTTTAGTGTGCCCTGACTTACACTTTTCTGCACTTTTCTACACCACCAAAAATCAAGAGCAGAAAAGTGTAGAACAACAAAAGAGCTGTTTTGCGTCAGTTACGGTTTTGAGCTCTTCAAATCAGTTTAACATTGCAAGTTTTAACAATAATTAAAAATGTCAAATGAGTTGATTTTATAACTTTTTTTGGTTTGATTATGCAGCGACGCCAAACATCCCGTTTGTTTAATCGGTGCGCCCGTTTCGACCGTCAACTTCTTTGCGCCACGACAATTGCGCAAAAAAAAAAAAAACATTTTAATGAAATAATTAAAACAAAAAAAAAAAAAAAAACTATAATAATAATAATAATAATAGTAAAAATATATATAAATTAAAAAAAAAAAAACATTTTAATGAAATAATTAAAAACAAGTAAGAAGGCTCTAGTCGGGAGAGCCCGACTAGAAGATACCCTGAACCCAGTTGCAATAAATATATTTAATTTATATAAGACTTTGGTATACTGGCTTAGCTTCCATCGATTAGGTTCAATATCTCCGGTGTTTCTCAACCGATTTGGACGAAATTTTCAGAAAAGTTCTATCATTATCCATTACTTCAACCCTCATTTTTAGATTTTCCAAATTCGATATTTTATTGTTATCGATATTATGTGTATATCGGAAACCAGAATAGTTATCGATAATTTGAAGCAAACTTGTTCTGCTCATGGTATAGGAGAACTTAAATACAAAATCAGAAGTCTCTAGCTCTTGTAGTCTCTGAGATCCACGCGTTCATACAGACGGACAGACAGACAGACGGACAGACGGACATGGCTATATCGTCTCGGTTGTTGATGCTGATCAAGAATATATATACTTTATAGGGTCGGAGATGCTTCCTTCTGCCTGTTACATACTTTTGCACAAAACCATTATACCCTTATTTACCCATTTTATGGGTTAAGGGTTGTAAAGTAATGATTTTGAGCCGAGGTACAGATCTCAGTCTGGCCAAGGCTCGCGTTACAAGAAATATTTATATTTGCCGAAACACAACTGCTAACTGGAGGTAAAGTTCGTCAGAGTCATAATGCAAAAGGTCGCGTCACCGATCCTACTGGGTGATCTGGGTTGGCGAGTGGATTGTCACCGCACTCCTACCACAAGCCTCAGTTATTACTCTTTCCAAGCCCAGGTGATTACCATAGGCTTGATAAACTACCATTAATACGCGCTACTGGAATGCCTGGGCGATTTGGGCTGGCAAGTGGATTGTCACCGCACTCCTACCACAAAGTCCACAGGTTTTTCTTATCTTCCAAGCTGAAGCGAACGCCATCAGCTGGCGAAGCACTTTATAATGCGAATCGAAACGACTCAACCTAATGATGCATACACGTGGTTTTGGGGTTAGAGTATTTCTGTCTTTCGAACCTTTATTTCTATATGCCTTCCTTAGATGTTCTATGTTACGCTTACTTTAGTCTTGACTACGCTTCTATTCCGTTTTCGCTGTCGTCAACTGCACTTGGCGACCGTTTAACCTTGCTCTTGATCAATTTTTCCGCCGACACGTCTACACGCCTTTGACCCGAATTTCCAACTCCCTCGCCGGTCGCGTGCTCAGCCCGAGCGCGCCTTCCTTCTTCGCGTGGGTCGCGATTGTGGATCGTGGGTCGTGAGAGCGCACGCACCCTTCGATCATCTTTCGCCGATCTGGCCGTTCGAATATTCTGTTAAGTTGCTTGAGCCAAAATGTTATTAAAAACTAATGAACATAATTGTAACGTGGTAAACTATAATATGATGAAGAATGAATGATTGTAATGTTAATGTTTGGCAAGCTGTTAATTACTCTTAATAACTAATAAATTATAATATAAGGGTGAGAACGACTTCTTCTCATTTGTACTTCATGTACTTAGCTTCATTAAATAACAATATATTCTTTAATAATAAATTGTGAGGGAGGCTAATGTTGGCCTACCTCACACCCCCCCCCCCCCCCCCCCTTTCTTCGTGATCGCAACGTTACCGTCGCGGTGTCGTGTCACGTCGAACGTATCCGCTCCTACCCTGATCGTGAAACGGCTGCGTCGGCTCCTAGGGACTCTGCTTCGTAGCTCCGCATCAATGACCGGAATGGCGGCCCGTGTCAGAATTCTATCGTTAGGGTAAACGTTCCAACTCGACGGTATTGACATCCAGACCATCGGGTTGTGTGCGGGTGGGTTCCGCTGACATCTCGAGTGGTTGTCCTCCTCACCCAACTCCGAGTCTAGTCCTTCTTCCCATCCATCAATCCTTTCAAACGTCTGTGGGCTGTCCAACTCGGTAAATGCTTCCTCCAGGTCATCTTCCTTTTGCTGATCCTCCCAATTTTCATCCTTTGCGTCGCCTGTTGTTTTTGGCTTTTTGCCTTGCTCGACCATATCGTTTTCCGGTGGCGTGGGTGTTTCCAACGCCTTGCTAGGTGCTTCCGTCTGGTTACCCTCTTCAGTGCCTTCGTTCGGTAGGGTGTCCGCCCCTTCTTTCAATGCTTGAAGGTTTGGAGGCGAGGCCGGCTCCTCGACGTATGGTTGTGGTGCTCGTGCGTTTGGCGCCTCTATGACTACCGTCGTTATCTCCACCGTCTGTACGATGACTGCGCCGTCTACTGTGATCACCGCAGATTTGTTCCTTATAAACATTGTATGTTTAAACGATGTAGGAGACGTCTCTCTTTTCCTTTGCTCATATCGGGGGTGGTTCCGCCGTGGGTCACGCGACTGCTGCTGCGATCTTGGATCTGAGTCTGATACCTCCGAACGATCGCTATCTTCTGCGTCTTCCACATGAGCTTCCGAGTATTTTCCGTAGACGCCGTCTTCATACTCTCGTCGGATGGTGGTGTCAGAGTCCTCGTCGCTGCTGAGGGTGATGATGCTGTCCATTCTTCGCAATTAACCTTTAGAATAAATTGTTGTAAGTTCGGTGATTAACGGTGTTTATATAAAATGGTTAGTTAGTTAGTTAGTTCGTTTTTTTTTTTTTTTTTTTTTTTTTTAAACTTGTTTTCCGATTCAATTCCAGCCTTTTAAAACGGGGAGCGGCTCACTTCGGGATCTTCGTCTTCTCGATGGAATGGTTTTAGTTGCCCTATGCTAGCGATTCTGCTCTTCCGTTCCCCCTCTTTCACCAAACGCACGACGTTCGGAGATAAGAAATTTTTAACGCGGAACGGGCCGTCGTATTTCGGGGCTAACTTTGCCGCGAATCCGTCGCTAGCTTTGGATAGCTGGTGTGTTCTTAATAAGACTAAATCGTTGATGGTGGGTCGCCATTCCCTCCGCCTTAGGTTATAGTTCCTCCCTTGGTCTTTCGAAGCCCGTTGTTGGTTGCTTTGGACTATTTTGAATACTTCTTGCATTCGAACTGCTTTTTCCTCCCGTGTTTGTGCTGTACTTCCCGTACCCGGCGTTTTCTCATCGTATAACGTTGCTGGCAAACGAGGTTCCCTTCCCTGCATCAGGAACGCTGGGGAAAATCCTGTTGAATCTGCAATGCTCGAGTTGACGGCTAAAGAGATTTCGGGTATTAGTTCATCCCACGAACTTTGGCTTCCGGAAATGAATTGTGCTATCATAGTTTTCACCGTCCTATTTGTTCTCTCTGTCGGGTTTTCCTGTGGGCAGTACGGGGCTGTATATTCCACCTCTACGCCTAGCGAATTCAAAAATGCCTTGAAGTTTCGACTCGTGAACTGCACTCCGTTGTCACACACGAATCTCTTTGGTACTCCGAAACGGCATAAGATTCGCTCGCGAAATGCTCTTTGTAGTGTTGCTGCCGTCGCTCGTCTCAAGGGGACCAGTTCCACCCATTTCGTGAATGCGTCGTGAAACACCAAAAGCACCGTGTTACCCTGTTTTGAGCGTGGCAAAGGGCCCACGAAGTCCGCGCACAGGATGGCCATCGGCTCTGCCACCTGGCGGGTTAGCATCTGTCCGGCTGGCTTCCTCTGCTCCGATTTGAATATCTGACATCTCTCGCAGCACTTAACGTACCTGGCTGCATCACGAAACATTCCCGGCCAGTAGTAACGCTGTGTTGGTGACCTGCCGTCGGCGCGTCGTGGCATTCTTTAAGCACTCGCGTCCTTTGTTCTTCGTCGACACAGAGCTTCCATGGGATGTAATCCTCATCGTCTGCGCGATAGCCTAAGTGCCGGTATAACTGTCCATTTTCCTCGACGTAATCCGCATACGTGGTTGGTTCCTTGGCGACTTTATCCTTCATTCCTTGAATCCACTTTCCTGGTAGTTGTTGAACCACGGCTTGCTGGAGTTTCTCTAATGGGTCTCGAGACAACGCGTCTGCCACCACGTTGAGTTTGCCCTTCCGATACCGTACGTCGAACTGGTATTGCTGGAGCTCTAACGCCCAGCGCGCGATCCTTCCCGACGGGCTCTCTATGGAATCCAACCACTTTAGCGCCATATGATCCGTGATTACATCGAAACGATATCCCTCCAGATAACATTTTAGCTTCCGGATCGACCACACTATTGCCAGGCACTCTTTTTCGGTCGCCGAGTAATTTTCTTCTGCTTTCGACAACTTACGACTCGCATACGCTATGACTCGCTCCTGCTGGTCGATAGTTTGCGTTAGCACTGCTCCGAGGCCGTAATCGCTTGCGTCCGTTTGTAGTGTGAACTTCTCAGCGAAATCCGGACATGCCAGGACAGGAGCGGTCGTCAGACAGTGTTTGAGATTGTCTAATGCCGCCTGCTGTTCCGTGTTCCACGTCCACTTTCGGGATTTTTTCAACAAACTTGTCATCGGCTGCACTACCGTCGTAAAGTTAGGCACGAATCGCCGATACCACGATGCCATGCCTAAGCACCGTCTGAGCTCCTTCAAGTTTGCTGGGGCCTTCAAATTGTTAATCGCTTCCACCTTCGACGGGTTAGTCTGGGTTCCCTCGTCACTCACTAAATGTCCCAGGTATAATAGCTTCCTCTGGAAGAACGAACACTTCTTCCTGTTCAGCTTCAAATTTGCTGCCCTCAGCCGACGAAAAACTTCCTTTAGGTTTGCCGTATGCTGCTCCTTCGTCTCGCTGACCACTATGATATCGTCTAAGTAGGCGAACGCATGGGGTTCCATCTCCGGGCCGATTACTGTGTCCAATGCTCTTTGAAATGTCGTACCCGCCGAATGCAAACCAAACGGCATGACTCGCCACTGGAACAATCCTCGGCCGGGTACCGTAAACGCCGTGCATTCCCGACTATCCGCTGCCATTGGAATTTGCCAATATCCGTGTTTTAAATCCAACGTAGATATGTAACGTGCGTGCCTCAGTCTTTCCAAGATATGGTTTATTCTGGGCACTGGGTACGCGTCGGGTATTGAATGTGCGTTGAGCTGGCGGTAGTCAATACACATTTGCCATTCATTTGTCTTTTTACGAACGAGCACAATAGGCGCACTGTGAGGACTCCTGGACGGCTCTATCGCACCGGCTTCTATCAGTTCGTTCACTTGATCGTCGATAACTCGCTGCATAGCTGGGTTCTTGGGATAATACCTCTGTTTTATTGGCTTATCATCCCTCATCACAATCCGATGCTCGGCTATATTAGACACGCCTTTGAGTCCTTCGAAACGTGCTAACTCCGTCTCCAAGAATTCCTGTAACGCCGGCTCCAGATCTGCTGGCCATTCCAACCCTCCTTCTGTTAATGCACTCGGTTGCATCTCTGACTTCGCTTTCCCCTTGCCAGATAATCCTGCCTTTGGATCCTCGTCTCCCTCCACATGTGCCCTGCCCATGGGATGCCTTTCGCCTTTCCTCGGATTTTCCTTTTGTATTGGAAGCGCTGTGCGCGCCGGGCTCGTTGGGTTAAGCTTTTCTTTGCCTGGATCTTCCAACCGACCTAGTAGGGACTCCTTGGCGCCCGGCGCCATCTCCTGATTTTCCTCTCGCTTGGCTTTCACGGCGTCATCCACCTTGGGTACCCCTGGTACATCTCTTTGTTCTTTCCTTTCGCTGCCGTCCATTTTGCCTTTCTTCCTTGTTATCCGATCCACGGTGGTACTGCCAACCCCCGGGGTTGGTTCCTCCATTGCTTCGAGAACAAGGTTCGCTTTTCCGCATTGGATTTTCGTACCCATCCTGCACAGAAAGTCCATACCTAAAATCACGTTGTCCAACATAGACGGCATAACGAGCATGTCTATCGTCGCCTCGTCTCCTGCTAATCCAACCTTTACCCGCAATATCTTTTCTATGGCTATGCTTGAACCATCCGCTAAGCGCGCCTTAGCATCCGCTGCTAGTAACTTGCCTTCGTCTGCCACCTTTCGAAAAAAACCTTCGCTCACAAAACTCCTGGTGGCCCCTGTGTCAACTGTCGCCTTCGCTACGCACCTTCCAACCCTAATAGTAGCGACTATACGACTGTCCTGGACACTCAGTGGGTACTCTAATTTTGGGAACGACTCACACCGGCGCCCATCCGATCCCACTCCGGATGCCGCCGCTGCTCGTTTCCCGGCTGTTTCTGACAACACTCTGCGCTGTTCACCCCCTGTGTACCACACGATCTGCAGAACAGTACTCGCGGATTGGTGCATTCTCTAGCAAAATGCCCGCCCTGCGAACACTTATAGCACACGCGTCTCCCGTCGTAGGGTCTACGTTGCTCGTGACCGATCCCACCGTTTGGAATCCCCCTTACAGGACTGGTCGGTTGTACAGGCGTCGGATTTTTAAACGGGTTGCTTCGGGTGACGGGAAAGCCTGTCCCCCCTGTCGTACCATGATCTTTAACGCCTAACCCCTGACTACCCTCTGCTTCCCTGCGTCTCTGATTTCGGACGTTTTCGAATTCGGCGGCCATCTGCGTTAGCTGCCCCAACGTCACGAAATCTCTTCTGCGGATATATAATCTATACTCTGGCGCTAGGTTTTCATAAATTCTGTCCAACTCTTGTGCTGACCCATATCCTGCGTGATACATAAGTCCCCTAAGGTCAATTAAATAGTCTTTGTATCCTTCGCCACTACGCTGCCGACGAGCTCTGATTTCGTCTTCCAGCCTCTGGAAGTACCTCGGGGGCAAGAAAAATTCCAAGAATTCTTTCTTGAAAGTGGCCCACGTCGTATCTCTTAGTCGACTGGTTGTGAACCAGAGTGCCGCCTTATCTGTCAATGCTTCGCTCATAACCTTGGCCACACGATCTAGACTAACCTCGTGGGATATCGCCCGTTCTTCAATCGCTCCTAGAAATGTGAGTGGGTCGGTGCATCCGTTAAACTTGATTCCCCACCTGCGAACTAGCTCAGGGACGAACACATATTGTCTATGACTACCAAACTCCGCGTCGCCGGCTCCCACACTTGGTCTGTAGTCCACCTGCCCCACCTGGGTACTATTCACAGGGGGGTTTACAGGCGGCACCACCTGTATACCAGGTAAGGATTCAATCCTTATCTTCTGCTCACTGGGCGGCATATATTGTGTGTGGCTGTGCATCGGAAACAATCCCCCGGGTGACCCCGACAGTGTCAGCAAGTCAGATTCTGATTTTTGGCGCGTTCGTGGTGCTGCGGCGGAAAGGCCGGGCGATTCTTGGGTCTTGGCAAACCTCGACTCCCATTCCGTCAAACGTGTCCGCGTCCCCAAATTATGGGTCCCTTCTTTTATAAAGGTACATACCCGTTTCCGCAACTCTTCTACCTTTCCAAGTTTGTCCAGGCCGAGTTCGTGCGCAATCTTCTCCAAGTCCTCCTTTCGGCAGTGGTACACCCATCGCACGCCTACGCCTGAGTTACTGCAGTTCTCTAACTCTGTGCTCTCGCGTTCACTCATGGCTGGTATATTATTTGCTCCTGGTTGTAATTCGGTTTTATTAGTTTTATTTAGATTTTATTTCGTCAAAACCTTTTTTTTTCCGTTTAACTTTATTTAATTTTCCACCGTTTTTTTTTCTTTAATTTATATATATTTTTATTATTATTATTATTTTTTTTTTTTTTTTATACCCTTAACCCATAAAATGGGTAAATAAGGGTATAATGGTTTTGTGCAAAAGTATGTAACAGGCAGAAGGAAGCATCTCCGACCCTATAAAGTATATATATTCTGGATCAGCATCAACAGCCGAGACGATATAGCCATGTCCGTCTGTCTGTCCGTCTGTCCGTCTGTATGAACGCGTGGATCTCAGAGACTACAAGAGCTAGAGACTTCTGATTTTGTATTTAAGTTCTCCTATACCATGAGCAGAACAAGTTTGCTTCAAATTCTCGATAACTATTCTGGTTTCCGATATACACATAATATCGATAACAATAATTCGAATTTGGAAAATCTAAAAATGAGGGTTGAAGTAATGGATAATGATAGAACTTTTCTGAAAATTTCGTCCAAATCGGTTGAGAAACACCGGAGATATTGAACCTAATCGATGGAAGCTAAGCCAGTATACCAAAGCCTTATATAAATTAAATATATTTATTGCAACTGGGTTCAGGGTATCTTCTAGTCGGGCTCTCCCGACTAGAGCCTTCTTACTTGTTTTTAATTATTTCATTAAAATGTTTTTCTTTTTTTTAATTTATATATATTTTTACTATTATTATTATTATTATTATAGTTTTTTTTTTTTTTTTGTTTTAATTATTTCATTAAAATGTTTTTTTTTTTTTTGCGCAATTGTCGTGGCGCAAAGAAGTTGACGGTCGAAACGGGCGCACCGATTAAACAAACGGGATGTTTGGCGTCGCTGCATAATCAAACCAAAAAAAGTTATAAAATCAACTCATTTGACATTTTTAATTATTGTTAAAACTTGCAATGTTAAACTGATTTGAAGAGCTCAAAACCGTAACTGACGCAAAACAGCTCTTTTGTTGTTCTACACTTTTCTGCTCTTGATTTTGGTGGTGTAGAAAAGTGCAGAAAAGTGTAAGTCAGGGCACACTAAAAATCACAGGGCAGAACAGTTTAGTGTAAGAAAGTGCAGCTATCGAACACTTTTTTGTGAACTAGTGTACATTAGGGTACACTAGTGCAGCTATCGAACAGACGTTTTGTTGTTGAAGAAATAAGCAGTAAGCAGATAAGCCGTTAAGTACAGTGGCGTGAATACCCTAAATGTAATATGATGTAATATAAATTAATATTTGTAAACACTTACCGCAAACTTTGATTTTAAGCACAAAATTCTTTTAAAAGCAAAGTCGAACAGTGCAATGCGATAAACCGAAAAAGCCCCGTTATACTAACATGCATGCATTCATTTTTACACTTGTATGCGTGAACGTCACAGAAAATCAAAAATAATTCACGAGCAATAGAACGAAATCAATGGCCGAAATATGAAACCAAGGCATGCTTAAGTATGCCTTGTATGAAACGAGCGAAACAAACATAATTTTGTATAAAACTTTCCAATACAGCATTGGTTACAAAAAGGCTAGAAAAAATATATTCAGTGGGGTCTTTACAAAATGCACATTGTAGACGTATCGGTGCATGGTGTTCGCCGCTCGGTACATGATCGGAGCTTGATAACAAAATAGTTTTAAATCTCGCATTGATCATGAAGAGCAATGTGCACGGTATGTCAAGTTTTGTGTCGCCTCTTTGGGCTCGCGACCAAGAGCAGGTCTCACACGTTCGACGCATATACCCACCAATTCGCTCAAACTCAGGCTGATGATTCTGATTCATGATTAAGTCTAGAGCCCTTATAAAAGTCAGAAAAAAGTGGCAATGATGCAACTTTTTTTTTAGCTCTCACAGCACAGATTGACACTCTGATATTGGAACACGTTTGTATTCTATTCCTTCTTGTGAAGCACTGCAATTGCCGTTTTGATAGCAACGGCCATTTTGTAGTACCAGCCAAAAGTAACAACAAAACAATGTCCAATCAGCACACGCAATGACGCCATTTACAACTAAACTTGGAAAGCAAAAGCACGTGCTCCTAATCTGCGCTCTCAGTGTTTATGCATTTGTGTGCACATGTGCGAGCTGGAAAAATAGAGAGACGGGTGGGAAAGTGGGAGTAAGGGTGTGTGCGAGTGCAGCTTAGCAACCCTTTAGTTAGTCGGAGGTAAATCTGGCATTATTCTGAATGTATGCATGAATACATATTTATATGCATGTAAGCAAAGACCGTGGAATATCAAGATGTTGCAATTGTTAAGAAAGGGTTTACAGTTATTTCGTCTCAGGGTTCCGCTCTCAGAAATAATCTGTGCAACGAGTGCGAGGGAACGCGATAGCGTTTTTGTTTCAGTTGCCTTTGCACACAGCGGCCAATCAAGTGTACGACAAGCGGCAGGCCAGCGGCAACCAAGAACGGTAAAATTTGTCACTGTATGTGTGCGTGTGTTTCCCTTTTTGCTGGGCCTGCTGTCCAGACTTTTGCTATTTTTCATATTTTGGCTTTTTCTGTGTCGGCAAATGACATCGACAAGTGCATTACTGAACACACTTTCGAAATTTGTGTGCATCGCAGCATAAATTACGATGTCATAATTTGTGTCTAGTGTCATAGAAGTAAACATGTAAGAAGGCTCTAGTCGGGAGAGCCCGACTAGAAGATACCCTGAACCCAGTTGCAATAAATATATTTAATTTATATAAGACTTTGGTACACTGGCTTAGCTTCCATCGATTAAGTTCAATATCTCCGGTGTTTCTCAACGGATTTGGACGAAATTTTCAGAAAAGTTCTATCATTATCCATTACTTCAACCCTCATTTTTAGATTTTCCAAATTCGATATTTTATTGTTATCGATATTATGTTTATATCGGAAACCAGAATAGTTATCGATAATTTGAAGCAAACTTGTTCTGCTCATGGTATAGGAGAACTTAAATACAAAATCAGAAGTCTCTAGCTCTTGTAGTCTCTGAGATCCACGCGTTCATACAGACGGACAGACGGACAGACAGACGGACAGACGGACATGGCTATATCGTCTCGGCTGTTGATGCTGATCAAGAATATATATACTTTATAGGGTCAGAGATGCTTCCTTCTGCCTGTTACATACTTTTGCACAAAACCATTATACCCTTATTTACCCATTTTATGGGTTAAGGGTATAAAAATGGAAAGAGTATGAATGACCAGCAATTGCCAAACTATGCATATACAGCACCCTTAAATGTGAGTGTGGCAATTGTATATAGTTTGTTGACCCGTCTTAGCTACATACATATAAGTTTAATTTGACCATTTATAAACAAGTAAGAAGGCTCTAGTCGGGAGAGCCCGACTAGAAGATACCCTGAACCCAGTTGCAATAAATATATATAATTTATATAAGACTTTGGTATACTGGCTTAGCTTCCATCGATTAAGTTCAATATCTCCGGTGTTTCTCAACCGATTTGGACCAAATTTTCAGAAAAGTTCTATCATTATCCATTACTTCAACCCTCATTTTTAGATTTTCCAAATTCGATATTTTATTGTTATCGATATTATGTGTATATCGGAAACCAGAATAGTTATCGATAATTTGAAGCAAACTTGTTCTGCTCATGGTATAGGAGAACTTAAATACAAAATCAGAACTCTCTAGCTCTTGTAGTCTCTGAGATCCACGCGTTCATACAGACGGACAGACGGACAGACAGACGGACAGACGGACATGGCTATATCGTCTCGGTTGTTGATGCTGATCAAGAATATATACACTTTATAGGGTCGGAGATGCTTCCTTCTGCCTGTTACATACTTTTGCACATACTTATTTACCCATTTTATGGGTTAAGGGTATAAAAAGCGTCGCTGCATAATCAAACCAAAAAAAGTTATAAAATCAACTCATTTGACATTTTTAATTATTGTTAAAACTTGCAATGTTAAACTGATTTGAAGAGCTCAAAACCGTAACTGACGCAAAACAGCTCTTTTGTTGTTCTACACTTTTCTGCTCTTGATTTTTGGTGGTGTAGAAAAGTGCAGAAAAGTGTAAGTCAGGGCACACTAAAAATCACAGGGCAGAACAGTTTAGTGTAAGAAAGTGCAGCTATCGAACACTTTTTTGTGAACTAGTGTACATTAGGGTACACTAGTGCAGCTATCGAACAGACGTTTTGTTGTTGGAGAAATAAGCAGTAAGCAGATAAGCCGTTAAGTAGTGGCGTGAATACCCTAAGTGGCGTGAATACCCTAAATGTAATATGATTATAATATAAATTAATATTTGTAAACACTTACCGCAAACTTTGATTTTAAGCACAAAATTCTTTTAAAAGCAAAGTCGAACAGTGCAATGCGATAAACCGAAAAAGCCCCGTTATACTAACATGCATGCATTCATTTTTATACCCTTAACCCATAAAATGGGTAAATAAGGGTATAATGGTTTTGTGCAAAAGTATGTAACAGGCAGAAGGAAGCATCTCCGACCCTATAAAGTATATATATTCTTGATCAGCATCAACAGCCGAGACGATATAGCCATGTCCGTCTGTCCGTCTGTCCGTCTGTCTGTCCGTCTGTATGAACGCGTGGATCTCAGAGACTACAAGAGCTAGAGACTTCTGATTTTGTATTTAAGTTCTCCTATACCATGAGCAGAACAAGTTTGCTTCAAATTATCGATAACTATTCTGGTTTCCGATATGCACATAATATCGATAACAATATAATATCGAATTCGGAAAATCTAAAAATGAGGGTTTAAGTAATGGATAATGATAGAACTTTTCTGAAAATTTCGTCCAAATCGGTTGAGAAACACCGGAGATATTGAACTTAATCGATGGAAGCTAAGCCAGTATACCAAAGTCTTATATAAATTAAATATATTTATTGCAACTGGGTTCAGGGTATCTTCTAGTCGGGCTCTCCCGACTAGAGCCTTCTTACTTGTTACACTTGTATGCGTGAACGTCACAGAAAATCAAAAATAATTCACGAGCAATAGAACGAAATCAATGGCCGAAATATGAAACCAAGGCATGCTTAAGTATGCCTTGTATGAAACGAGCGAAACAAACATAATTTTGTACAAAACTTTCCAATACAGCATTGGTTACAAAAAGGCTAGAAAAAATATATTCAGTGGGGTCTTTACAAAATGCACATTGTAGACGTATCGGTGCATGGTGTTCGCCGCTCGGTACATGATCGGAGCTTGATAACAAAATAGTTTTAAATCTCGCATTGATCATGAAGAGCAATGTGCGCGGTATGTCAAGTTTTGTGTCGCCTCTTTGGGCTCGCGACCAAGAGCAGGTCTCACACGTTCGACGCATATACCCACCAATTCGCTCAAACTCAGGCTGATGATTCTGATTCATGATTCATGTCTAGAGCCCTTATAAAAGTCAGAAAAAAGTGGCAATGATGCAACTTTTTTTTTAGCTCTCACAGCACAGATTGACACTCTGATATTGGAACACGTTTGTATTCTATTCCTTCTTGTGAAGCACTGCAATTGCCGTTTTGATAGCAACGGCCATTTTGTAGTACCAGCCAAAAGTAACAACAAAACAATGTCCAATCAGCACACGCAATGACGCCATTTACAACTAAACTTGGAAAGCAAAAGCACGTGCTCCTAATCTGCGCTCTCAGTGTTTATGCATTTGTGTGCACATGTGCGAGCTGGAAAAATAGAGAGACGGGTGGGAAAGTGGGAGTAAGGGTGTGTGCGAGTGCAGCTTAGCAACCCTTTAGTTAGTCGGAGGTAAATCTGGCATTATTCTGAATGTATGCATGAATACATATTTATATGCATGTAAGCAAAGACCGTGGAATATCAAGATGTTGCAATTGTTAAGAAAAGGGTTTACAGTTATTTCGTCTCAGGGTTCCGCTCTCAGAAATAATCTGTGCAACGAGTGCGAGGGAACGCGATAGCGTTTTTGTTTCAGTTGCCTTTGCACACAGCGGCCAATCAAGTGTACGACAAGCGGCAGGCCAGCGGCAACCAAGAACGGTAAAATTTGTCACTGTATGTGTGCGTGTGTTTCCCTTTTTGCTGGGCCTGCTGTCCAGACTTTTGCTATTTTTCATATTTTGGCTTTTTCTGTGTCGGCAAATGACATCGACAAGTGCATTACTGAACACACTTTCGAAATTTGTGTGCATCGCAGCATAAATTACGATGGCATAATTTGTGTCTAGTGTCATAGAATTAAAAAATGGAAAGAGTATGAATGACCAGCAATTGCCAAACTATGCATATACAGCACCCTTAAATGTGAGTGTGGCAATTGTATATAGTTTGTTGACCCGTCTTAGCTACATACATATATGTTTAATTTGACCATTTATAAACAAGTAAGAAGGCTCTAGTCGGGAGAGCCCGACTAGAAGATACCCTGAACCCAGTTGCAATAAATATATTTAATTTATATAAGGCTTTGGTATACTGGCTTAGCTTCCATCGATTAAGTTCAATATCTCCGGTGTTTCTCAACCGATTTGGACGAAATTTCAGAAAAGTTCTATCATTATCCATTACTTCAACCCTCATTTTTAGATTTTCCAAATTCGATATTTTATTGTTATCGATATTATGTGTATATCGGAAACCAGGATAGTTATCGATAATTTGAAGCAAACTTGTTCTGCTCATGGTATAGGAGAACTTAAATACAAAATCAGAAGTCTCTAGCTCTTGTAGTCTCTGAGATCCACGCGTTCATACAGACGGATAGACGGACAGACGGACAGACAGACGGACAGACGGACATGGCTATATCGTCTCGGTTGTTGATGCTGATCAAGAATATATATACTTTATAGGGTCGGAGATGCTTCCTTCTGCCTGTTACATACTTTTGCACAAAACCATTATACCCTTATTTACCCATTTTATGGGTTAAGGGTATAAAAAGCGTCGCTGCATAATCAAACCAAAAAAAGTTATAAAATCAACTCATTTGACATTTTTAATTATTGTTAAAACTTGCAATGTTAAACTGATTTGAAGAGCTCAAAACCGTAACTGACGCAAAACAGCTCTTTTGTTGTTCTACACTTTTCTGCTCTTGATTTTTGGTGGTGTAGAAAAGTGCAAAAAGTGTAATCAGGGCACTCTGAAAAATCACAGGCAGACATTTAGTGTACAGATAGTGCAGCTATCGCACTTTTTTTTGTGAACTAGTGTACATTAGGGTACACTAGTGCCAGCTATCGAACAGCTTTTCTTAGTGTTGCCGAGAAATAAGCAGTAAAGCAACATTCGTCAGACCGTGAATAACCTAGAGTGGTGAATCCCTAAATGTAATATTATGTAAATAATTTATATTGGTAATCACTTGACCGCAAACTTTGATTTTTAAGCTAGATTGTTTTTAAAAGCCATTCGAACGTGCAAGCAAAGTCGGGCACACAAAAACAGGGCACAGTTTAGGTAGAAGGCAGCTATCGAACTTTTGTGAACTAGTGTACATAGGGACACTAGGCAGCTTCGAACAGACGTTTTGTTTTGGAATAAGCAGTAAGCCGTAATAGGCGTGAATACAGTGGCGTGAATACCCTAAATGTAATATGATATAATATTGTAAACACTACGCAAACTTGATTTAAGCACAAATCTTTTAAAGCAAGTCAACGGCAATGCATAACCGAAAGCCCGTTATACTACAGCTGCATTCATTTTATACCTTAACCTAATGGTAAAGGATAAGGTTGTGCAAAGTATAACAGGCAGGAGCATCTCCGACCCATAAGTATATATCTTGATCAGCATCAACAGCCGAGACGATATAGCATGTCCGTCTGTCCGTCTGTCTGTCCGTCTGACCGTCTGTCCGTCTGTATGAACGCGTGGATCTCAGAGACTACAAGAGCTAGAGACTTCTGATTTTGTATTTAAGTTCTCCTATACCATGAGCAGAACAAGTTTGCTTCAAATTATCGATAACTATTCTGGTTTCCGATATACACATAATATCGATAACAATAAAATATCGAATTTGGAAAATCTAAAAATGAGGGTTGAAGTAATGGATAATGATAGAACTTTTCTGAAAATTTCGTCCAAATCGGTTGAGAAACACCGGAGATATTGAACTTAATCGATGGAAGCTAAGCCAGTATACCAAAGTCTTATATAAATTAAATATATTTATTGCAACTGGGTTCAGGGTATCTTCTAGTCGGGCTCTCCCGACTAGAGCCTTCTTACTTGTTACACTTGTATGCGTGAACGTCACAGAAAATCAAAAATAATTCACGAGCAATAGAACGAAATCAATGGCCGAAATATGAAACCAAGGCATGCTTAAGTATGCCTTGTATGAGACGAGCGAAACAAACATAATTTTGTACAAAACTTTCCAATACAGCATTGGTTACAAAAAGGCTAGAAAAAATATATTCAGTGGGGTCTTTACAAAATGCACATTGTAGACGTATCGGTGCATGGTGTTCGCCGCTCGGTACATGATCGGAGCTTGATAACAAAATAGTTTTAAATCTCGCATTGATCATGAAGAGCAATGTGCGCGGTATGTCAAGTTTTGTGTCGCCTCTTTGGGCTCGCGACCAAGAGCAGGTCTCACACGTTCGACGCATATACCCACCAATTCGCTCAAACTCAGGCTGATGATTCTGATTCATGATTCATGTCTAGAGCCCTTATAAAAGTCAGAAAAAAGTGGCAATGATGCAACTTTTTTTTAGCTCTCACAGCACAGATTGACACTCTGATATTGGAACACGTTTGTATTCTATTCCTTCTTGTGAAGCACAGCAATTGCCGTTTTGATAGCAACGGCCATTTTGTAGTACCAGCCAAAAGTAACAACAAAACAATGTCCAATCAGCACACGCAATGACGCCATTTACAACTAAACTTGGAAAGCAAAAGCACGTGCTCCTAATCTGCGCTCTCAGTGTTTATGCATTTGTGTGCACATGTGCGAGCGGGAAAAATAGAGAGACGGGTGGGAAAGTGGGAGTAAGGGTGTGTGCGAGTGCAGCTTAGCAACCCTTTAGTTAGTCGGAGGTAAATCTGGCATTATTCTGAATGTATGCATGAATACATATTTATATGCATGTAAGCAAAGACCGTGGAATATCAAGATGTTGCAATTGTTAAGAAAAGGGTTTACAGTTATTTCGTCTCAGGGTTCCGCTCTCAGAAATAATCTGTGCAACGAGTGCGAGGGAACGCGATAGCGTTTTTGTTTCAGTTGCCTTTGCACACAGCGGCCAATCTAGTGTACGACAAGCGGCAGGCCAGCGGCAACCAAGAACGGTAAAATTTGTCACTGTATGTGTGCGTGTGTTTCCCTTTTTGCTGGGCCTGCTGTCCAGACTTTTGCTATTTTTCATATTTTGGCTTTTTCTGTGTCGGCAAATGACATCGACAAGTGCATTACTGAACACACTTTCGAAATTTGTGTGCATCGCAGCATAAATTACGATGGCATAATTTGTGTCTAGTGTCATAGAATTAAAAAATGGAAAGAGTATGAATGACCAGCAATTGCCAAACTATGCATATACAGCACCCTTAAATGTGAGTGTGGCAATTGTATATAGTTTTTTGACCCGTCTTAGCTACATACATATATGTTTAATTTGACCATTTATAAACAAGTAAGAAGGCTCTAGTCGGGAGAGCCCGACTAGAAGATACCCTGAACCCAGTTGCAATAAATATATTTAATTTATATAAGACTTTGGTATACTGGCTTAGCTTCCATCGATTAAGTTCAATATCTCCGGTGTTTCTCAACCGATTTGGACGAAATTTTCAGAAAAGTTCTATCATTATCCATTACTTCAACCCTCATTTTTAGATTTTCCAAATTCGATATTTTATTGTTATCGATATTATGTGTATATCGGAACTCAACCCTCTTTTAGATTTCCAAATCGAGTTATGTTATCGATAGATGTATCGGAAGCAAACTTGTTCTGCTCATGGTATAGGAGAACTTAAATACAAAATCAGAAGTCTCTAGCTCTTGTAGTCTCTGAGATCCACGCGTTCATACAGACGGACAGCGACAGACGGACAGACGGACATGGCTATATCGTCTCGGTTGTTGATGTGATCAAGAATTATCTACTTTATAGGGCGGAGCTGCTTCTGCCGTTACATACTTTTGCCCCCCCCCTTCTCCTTCTTTTCCCCTTTCGGGGTTTTCAGGTCTCCCCCCGGTCGCCTGCCTCAACTCACACCCCCCCCCGCCATCCCTCCCTCCCCCTTTGCCAATTTTCCACACTTCCCTTGTATACCCCCTCTGCCAACCACTGGTCCTCACTGCTTTCTCCAGCAGCCACGACACCGCTCCCCCCGCATGCTCCCCCCCGCTTTTTGTTGTTTCCTTTTTGCTCTCCTGCGCACTTTTTGGTGCCGCCTGTAGCCCCCCCCACCCACACGCTTCACCCGACCCACCCAAGGTCCCATCAGACCACGGCCCTCCCCTCACACACCACCCCCACCCCCCCTCAACGACCAAGCTGGCCGCACACGCGCCGCTATCCTGTAACCGACCCACACATCCGCCCGCCGCCCCCACCCACCCGACCCTCTCCCGCCCCCCTTTTTTGTGACCACCCACCAGCCTACTAGAAGCTACCAACTTTCGGGTCCCCATAGTGCCACGACCATGATGACCCCAAGTCACACCCCCCCCCCCCCCCCGGACACGTTGAGACGTCTGTTCGATCGCCCGTACCTTACTAATGTAGTTTACTGTACGAATGATAGTAAGCTTGATACGCACACAGACAGACGTTCAGTCCCGTGGCGTGCCTCCCTCCATGTCCTCTGATGTCCTCTCATTCCTCTTTGTCCCCCCTTCCGCCCCCTTTGCTTTCCGCCCCCCCCTCTTTTCCCCGCCCGTCGCCCCCTGCCCTGCGCTCCCGCCCACGCCCCGTTCTCCCCCCCGCTTGCCTTCCTTTTCCTTGTCTTGCGTGCCCCGTCCCCCGCCCTCCCCCCTACTTCCGGCGCCCCCTCGAACCCGCCCCCGATCCTGCCGGCCCTCTGCCCCCCCCCACATCCCTAAGATCCCCGGATAGATAACAGAGACCCCGAGCCCGTTCCCCTGTCTGCCCGGCGCAAACCCCCCAACCCCACACAACATCCACCCCTTTTTACCACCCCACACACAACCCTGCACTCTGAACACCCAACCTCCCGCCACCTGGTTACACCCCCGGGATAGAGAGGATGGCATAAAGATCCCTCAATACAATTCTTCCACCGTCGCCGCGAGACCCCCCACCAGAGAGAATAAAACCTATAAGGTAAACACTACCTGCACCATGTAGAAGTCACAGAGCTAGATACCAGACAAGAACCTCGGTGCATGGTGTTCAGCCGCTCAACCCCCCCCAGGTCCATGACGGCCACGGAGCTCATGCTAAGTTGTCAGGAGTAGATTTTTGCAGTCTTTAATTCGCCATGATCCTGAAGCCAGCAATGTGGCGGTATGTCAAGTTTTGTGTCGCCTCTTTGGGCTCGCGACCAAGAGCAGGTTCACACGGTCGAGCTTACCCACCAATTCGCTCAAAATCGGATGAGATTCATGATCATGATTCATGCGAGAGCCGCTAGTATAGAAAGTTCAGAATAAAAAAAGTCGCAAATGATGTGCAAACTTTTTTTTAGCTCTCATCACGAGCACAGATTGACACGCCGATATGGAACACGTTTAGGTATTCTAGTCCCCTATTGGGAAGCACAGCAAATGCCGCGTTGTGATAGCATACGGACCATTTTGTTGTAGTACCAGCCAAAGTAAAAACAAAACAATGTTCCAACACACAACGCCATGACGCCATTTACAAACTAAACTTGGAAAGCAAAAGCACGTGCTCCTAATCTGCGCTCTCAGTGTGTTTATGAATGGGTAGCCACATGTGCGAGCGGAGAAAACTAGAAGAAGTCGACGGGGGAAAGGGGAGTAAAGAGGTGTGCGAGTGCAGCCTTAGCAACCCTTTAGTTAGTACGGAGGAAATGGCAATTCTAAAGTATGCATGAAAAATATTTATAGGCATGTAAGCAAGACCGTGGAATAGCAAGATGTTTGCAATTGTAGAAAAAGGTATACGTAATTCGTTAACGGGTCAGCTCTCAGAAAATAATCGGTGCACACGAGTGCGAGGGAAAAGCGATAGAGAGTTGGTTGTTCAGTTGCCTGGCAACAGCGGCCAACAAGTGGACGACAAGCGGCAGAGACCAGCGGAAACAAGAAACTGGGTTAAATATTTGACTCACGGCCCCTAATTGTGACTAGACGTGAGTGGTTGTCCCTTTTTGCTGGGCCTGCTGTCAAGACGTTTGCTATTTTTCATATTTTGGCTTTTTCTGTGTCGGAAAATGACATCGAAAGTGCATGTACTGAACACACTTTCAAATTGTGTTGAATGGCGCGAAGAATAAATCACGATGATAATAGCGTTAGCGCAGTCTAGTGATATAGAATTAAAAAATGGAAAAAGGAGTATGAATGACCAGCAATTGCCAAATTGATATACAGCCCCTTAAATGTGAGTGTTGGCAAGTGTATTTAGTGTGTTTGACCGTCTTAGGTACATATGTAAGTACATATATGGTATTTGACCATTTATAAAAAGGTAAGAAGGCTTAGTCGGGCGAGCCGACTAGAAAGATACCCTGACCCAGTGCAATAAAGATATGTAATTCTTATAAGATTTGTTTACGGCTTAGTTCCAGCGGTAAGTGCAATATCTTCGGGGTTGCTTAAAGATTGGGACAAATTGCAGAGAAAAGGTCGATCATATCAAAGACTTAAACTATTTTTAAGCTTGGCCACATTCGCTCTTTGAGTGTTATGTCGAGGTGTCAGCAGCAGACACCGAATGAGTTATCGAATAATTTAGAAGCAAATTGTTCTGCTCATGTTAAGGAGAACGTAAAACAAAATCAGAAGTCGGAGGCGGGGGGAGCGAGAGCAAAGGAGGACAAGGGACGGAAGACGGGAGAGGAAGAGGAAAGGGTATATGCGGGGGGGAGAGGAGAAAGAAGAGAAAAGGGAGAGGGGAGGACGGAGAAGGATGTGGGTGCGGGGCTTGGAAAAACGTGGATTAAAAGGGGAGGGGGGAAGGGGGATAAAAAGGGAGAGGGAGAGAGCGGGACGGCAGGAAGATAGTTGGATTTTAATGAAAAAGGGTTCGTCGGGTAAAGGAGGAAGGAAAGAAAGGTGAAGTGAATGGCAAAATTTTTTATGAGGGAGTAGTGAGATAGAAGGATTTGTTTTTTGGCAACATTAGTATCGATGGGGAGAGTTATATTGTAAACAAAAGGACAGTAAACAGTAACAGTTCTGTGTGCGAGCCGGCGGGTTGAGGGGGGTACCAAAAAAATGCGAGTGAGTGGGTGAAGGACCGCATCCCCCGGTTGCTTCCACCAGCGGTTTGCTTTCTGGTGCCCCGGCTGAATTGACCCACCTTTTCTCTTCTGTCCTGTTCTCGCCGTGTTTTTTTCCCTGTTTGTTGCCTTGTTGCTCGTCGGTTTGTTGTGTTGTGGTGTTTGGGGTGTTTCTTTTGGTTGTTGTTTTCCCTCCCTTGGTGTGGTCTTTCTACGACTGTCCCGCGCCGCGGGTGTGGTTTTGGCCAACTCCCCACTTCCTGTCTTTGTTCCTTCAGCACCGCGTGCATATTGTACTGTTTTTTTGTTTGCTGACTTTGCTAGAAAGATCTCTCGCGAGCCCCGCCTGTTCGCTCCATTTATCTGTTTCCTGTGTGGCTGCTGTTGTTATAGCTTTTCATTGTGCCGTCCCTTTCCCACTCCGAGTTTTCTTTTTTTCGTCGCTCCTCCTGCTTTCCCGTCCGTCCTGTCCCTTGTTCCTGCGTTTGCTCTTTTTTTGCTTGCTTCCCCGTGCGTTTCTGCCTGCTATCTCTTTATTTCAGCGCGCCATAGGCTTCCTTTGCTTTTTGTCTGCGATCCACCAACCTCCCCTCCGCGCCTCTAACGACCCTCTCCTTCTTCGCGTTTGCTTTTTTGTTTTTGTTTTTTTTCTCCATCCCTTCTCCCCCCCACCACACTTCCTTCTATGACCGGGTGTGTTTCTTCCTTCCCAATCTCCACCCCCTCCCCCACCTCTCCCCTTTCTTCTCTCCCCAGTCCTTCTGCTTCTTGTTACCTCCCTTTCCACGACTCTTTTCTTTCCCTCCCCCCTTCCTCCCTCCTTTTTTTTCGCCGAACCATACCAGGTCCCCTTCCCCAGATGATTTCGACCTTTCTACCCCTGCGCGTTTCCTCGCCACTCTCTTCCTCACCTCGCTTTCCTTTCGTCGCTCGTTCGCGACCCTCTCGGCCTCATCCGGTTCATCTCCCTTCCCTTTGGATATGACGTCCTCACCTGCTTCCGTTGCTGCGCCCTCTCCACCAGCCGCGCTCCTGCTCTTATTTTTCACCCCCCTGCCATAGACGACTTTCTCCAGGAAGAGTAACTTGAACCCAGACAACAAGAATGAGGAGTGTTTGTTTTTTTCTGGTAGGGTTAGCAGGACCTTTTCCTCCTTGTCCGGGCCCTGCTGTGGGAGCTCCCACGACCACGGGTTTTCGTTACAATGAGGTTGTACCCCACCCAACGCAGTTGCGCTGAACCATGAGTGACACTCGTCCAGACAGCACAACGTAGCCATAACCATAGATGGCAGAGTACATTTCGTACCCACACTGACCTGCATTCAGGCGTAGAATCGTCCTTTACCATGTACTGCCCATAGTAACACACACCGACGGAGAACGCCAAACAGTGGCGGCGAGAGTTATCCTTGGGAGTACCTATCTACTGTCAATGACCAAACGGCAACAGCCCGTCGACAAACCACCACACGAGCCAACTACAGCCACTTGCACTCCCGAACAACTCCCGACACAGAAGACAACACTGCCAGCCGCCCTCGTGCCCCTCCCACCGCCTGCCCTATTCACCGCCGAGCGAATACATCCGAAACCCCGTCTCCACCACGCTGCCCCTTTCCCACACATTGTCCCTACCGAGAAATGAAGCCTCCAGCACAAGAAGCAGACGGAGTCGCACGCGACACCACAGACCGGATTCCTCAACACCACGCACCAACACCGAGAGACAACACCGACTTCCCCAGGAAGAGTATCGCACTGATTTCCGCCCTTTGCCCACTGCCGTTTGGGCAAGTTTAATTCACAGGACCGACATCTGGGGGTGGAAAAATTATCATCATCCAAAATACGCAGTCTTTCTCAATTGACTTTTCTCCTGCCATTACCTCTTTTACTTGTTTCCTCTTTCCCGCCTGGTTCAATGGTTGTGCTGATTGGTTTTGTGGAGACGAAGTCAACGAGGATGAAATGAAGTAGAAGAAATGAAACAAAATAAGTTGGTGTGTTATTCACCACACGACTAGACCCCCAGGCAAAAACACATGACAAGAACAAAAAAAATACATATCCCCCCCAACAACAAAGATACTGTCACGATTATACATTGGAGTATCCTGCGAATAACGAACCCACCGCAACTGTGTGCTCACACAAAGGGACAAAAAAACATTTACACACAATGCCCTACACTAAATCAAACAAAAGACAAGAAAAGCGTTACGTTATTGTGGCTCGCACTTGGGCCACGCCCCGAGCGCTGAAACAATTACATGCACTGAGAAGTCCCATCCACAACCAATAACACACTAACCTCTTCTAGTGCGGCTGGAATCCAGACTCGATCCTGTACAAAAAAAGACACCAAAGAAACTAATTCAGTGAGATATACCACCATATAGACATCCCTTGCTTATAAAAGGGAGGCACCCCAAAACCCCAACAACCCCGCCTCTGCCGTTAAAAAAGCTTTCACAGACAGCGCTACCACCTCATGCTCGTCCCTGCGCTCCATCCGTCCGTTTTAGGTTGATATTTATGCTAAATTTGAAACGAAACAAGGCTAGCAAAAAAATTGAAGAGAGGGGACAAACACCAAAGCGACTCGAGACGCCAAGAACGAACCCATACAAAGAGCTAGGTCAACTATTGGCAATGGTAAAATATTACTAATAACGTATCTTCTACAAGTCTGCAACGTACGAGTATGAATGAAAAGACTCAAGATGCTAAGACATATGTTCGCCATTATGGGCGACCAGATCTTTTCAAAACATTCACATGCAATCCACAATGGTATGACATAAAAAGTGTTTTAATACCGTGTCAAAAAACGTATGATCGTCTATCTATCGTATTATAGCTATTGACAAAAGGTTCTTTGTTTGCAAGCGTGCAATGTTTCACGTACTCTGTGGAATGGCAAAAGCGGGGCTTACCACGTATTCTACTTTGGTTAGAAAATAAATAAAGACAGTTTCTCAGAAGATATGTTGAAAGCCCTTAATTTTTCACAAGACAGATATATTGATGAAAGTATTGTGAATAATGTTTTAAATAAATGTCTTATTTACATTGAAGATATAGTACTGTCTATTGGTGGTCAAAACTTGACTTATTATGGACTTCCATTACCAATCAGAACCGAGGAAATTGTTCAAAATATTGAATATCATAGAGAAACAAATTACGATAATGGCGATAATTTTGTTGTTAATAATGAGCTACTCCTCACTGCTGAGCAAAAACAAGTATACGAAAAGATACTAAATAGCGTTGAAGCAGAAAAAGGAGAAATCTATTTTTTAGATGCACCTGGTGGAACAGGTAAAACGTATCTTTTAAATTTATTATTGGCAAAGGTACGGCAAAGTAAAAAAATTGCATTGGCCGTATCTTCTTCCGGTATTGCAGCCACTTTACTAAATGGTGGTCGCACAGCGCATTCTACACTTAAGATTCCATTTAATTTGATTCATTTAGAAACACCACAATGCTCAATTTCAAAGCAATCTAATATTGCTGCTGTGCTCAGAGATTGCAAGCTTATTGTTTGGGATGAGTGTATTATGGCTCATAAAGGTGCTTTTGAAGCTGTAGATCGATCTTTGAAAGACATTCGAGATAGTGAATACTTAATGGGTGGCATAACTGTTCTCTTATCTGGTGATTTTCGACAAACTCTTCCAGTGATCCCCAGAGGAACAAGTGCAGATAAAATAAATGCTTGCTTAAAGTCTTCAATTTTGTGGCCCAAAATACAGAAAATTGTATTAACGAAAAATATGCGAGTGCACTTAAAAGGTGGTAGCATAGCTGGTGAATTTGCAGAAATGCTTCTTCAAATAGGAAATGGATTATTTCCAACCCATGATGGCAAAATAACTTTACCATCCACTATGTGTCATGTTGTGAAAAGTATTGAAGAGCTAACTCTAAAAATATTTCCGGATATTACAAATATCTCTCAAAAATCACTCGAATGGTTTTCAGAACGTGCTATTTTGACTGCGAGAAATGACAATGCATTGGAAATAAACGAGTTTTTATTAGAATCATTTCAAAGTGAAGAAATTACATATAACTCTATTGATTCTGTAACTGAAATCGAAGATGCAGTTCATTACCCCGTCGAGTTTCTTAATTCATTAAATCCGGCTGGCCTGCCTCAACATAAATTAACTTTAAAGATTGGTTCACCTGTAATGTTGATTCGCAACTTGAAGCCGCTTAAACTGTGCAATGGTACAAGATTGCAAGTTAAAGTTCTTCATAAGAATGTTGTCGAAGCAATGGTCTTTACTGGCAATGGTATAGGGGAAACGGTTTTTATACCGAGAACTCCATTAATACCTTCTGATTCTGAATTGCCAATCAATTTAAAAGATTGCAAATTCCTTTAAAAGTTTTCTTTGCCTTAACAATTAATAAATCACAGGGACAAACTCTTAAATTAGCCGGACTAGACTTAAGATACGATTGTTTCTCTCATGGCCAATTTTATGTAGCCTGCTCAAGAGTCAGTTCACCAAAAAGTTTATTGGTATTAGAAACTGACGGAAAAACAACCAATGTCGTTTATAAAGAAGCTCTTAAAAGTTGTTGATAATTGCAAATTAAATTCAATAAGTGGATAAGACCTACTGGGGAAATCACAATAAAAAATGACGCGCCTGATTCTCTACCTCAATGGTGGCGTGGAAAAGAGAATATTAAATACTTTGCTTTAATATTTTGGAAAATATTTTCTAATTTATTTATTTTGTACCTATCTTCTATTGCTAAAATTAATGTAAACTATCCGCGCAGCGAAGTAAGCGGGCCACTTTCAGTTTAGCAATTGCTGGTCATTCATACTCTTTCCTTTTTTGTTAATTATATGACACTAAACACAAATTATGCCATCGCGATTCGCGAAAGTGAATTCACTTGTCGATGTCATTTGCCGACACAGAAAAAACCAAAATATGAAAAAAAGCAAAATTCTAGTCAGCAGGCCCAGCAAAAAGGGAAACACACGCACACATACAGTGACAACTTTTACCGTTTTTGTTTGCCGCTGTCCTCCCGCTCAAGGCATACTTAAGCTAGGTTAAGTATGCCTTGCTCCCGCTTGTCGTACACTTAATGGGCCGCTGAGTGCAAGGGCAACTGAGTGAAAAACGGCTGCACATGCTATTCGCTATCGCGCTCCTTCAGACTTATGGCTTACTGCTTTTGTTATTCTGTATACCATTTGAAATATTACTGAGGCAAACCATTGAATCAAAGCTTTTCATAACAATTGCAAAATCTTGATATTCCACGGTCTTTGATGTAAAGGCCTGTACGCAGACGCCTGTACAGCTCCCGTACAGCAAAAACTTCATAAAAAACAAGTAAGTGCAATAAATATATTTAATTTATATAAGACTTTGGTATACTGGCTTAGCTTCCATCGATTAAGTTCAATATCTCCGGTGTTTCTCAACCGATTTGGACGAAATTTTCAGAAAAGTTCTATCATTATCCATTACTTCAACCCTCATTTTTAGATTTTCCAAATTCGATATTTTATTGTTATCGATATTATGTGTATATCGGAAACCAGAATAGTTATCGATAATTTGAAGCAAACTTGTTCTGCTCATGTTAAGGAGAACTTAAATACAAAATCAGAAGTCTCTAGCTCTTGTAGTCTCTGAGATCCACGCGTTCATACAGACGGACAGACGGACAGACGGACATGGCTATATCGTCTCGGCTGTTGATGCTGATCCAGAATATATATACTTTATAGGGTCGGAGATGCTTCCTTCTGCCTGTTACATACTTTTGCACAAAACCATTATACCCTTATTTACCCATTTTATGGGTTAAGGGTATAAAAATGGTCCCGTACAGCTTCAGTACAGTACGTACATTTTAGGTCTGCAGTTCTGTTAGCTACTGCTGGTACGGTAGTGTTGAACAATGAAAATGTTAAAATGTTATGTTAAAATGCTACGGGCAGTAAATAGCTTTCAGCAGCTATTTACAGTCGTAAAAAAAACAACAACATGTCGGTCAAGAGCCGGCTTATACATTTTTCTGATAATATTAACAAAGTTGACCTAATTCAGGCTCCAATAGAGCCATACTTATTGTTTTGGAAGTCAATGCTGCGCAAGAAGTATTGAATAAAAATATATTAATAAATTAATAAGGTACAATTCAAATAACATATAAACAGGATTGTACTGCCACTGATCTATTGCAAGGTATAGATCTGTAAGGTGAATTTGCTTTGAGTCTTTTAAGTGGTTTCGGTTATGTTTAGCATAATCTTTAGTAATCTAAGCTCTGCCCATCAAATATGGGTTCACTAAAATGCTTTTTGGTTTTGCAGCCTGCTTTTTTCACAACCGCCAGCAGCAGGGCGTTAGTTGTACTCAAACACAAAAGTAGCGCGTGTTGGTCGTGAATCAGTATTTTGAATTTAAGTATACAAAACACAGTTGCATTTCCGATTTATTAAGAAAAAGTTATTAGCCTACCGCCACAATATGTGCTTTTTCAACACTTGTTGTTACGGTCGTAAAACTCATGTATACTGTACGGGAGCTGTACGGGGCTCATGCGTACAGGCCTTAAGCAAATAAAAGCATGTGCGAATTGTGCTATTGCTGTGTCGTCGGAATGCTTTGTTCTCTCTTTTCTTACCGAAATTTTCAATATTATTTATTATATTGTACCGGAGGTATGGAGTATATTGCTTTTGTGCACTATGGTGTTTTTTCGTCTTTCTATCTGTCTTAATGAACGAGCGAGAATATATTTGAGAATATCTTGGTACATGGCTGCGTCAGACAAAGTGCCGATATAGTGGCGCAACGCTCACTGGAGGAGGAACTGGGAACAAATCCACACAAGTTGCAAATCGATAAAACGCACATTATTCCCACATTTTAAAAGCTAGAGTTACCAAATTAGATTGGAAGACATCAGGAGCTAACTTGCTAACAAATTTTGCTTAAAAACTGTTTCAGATTTGGAATTTTCCAATCTTAAGAAAAGGAGTGCAACTCGGAATGAAAGAGGTGTACGCGGTCCGAAAAATGTCCCAAGTTTTTAAGGTTTCGAAGAAAGTGGCGTTCATCCAGACGGACGGTAACCATGACGGAAATTGCACGAATCCAATATAGTCTTTACCTTCGGTAACTGAGTTTAAAAAGCACTAAGTTAACCGGCGCACAGTTCATTATCTCAGTGAGTCAAAATTACCTGAGCATATTGGTAAGTTCTTTTTAAATGCTAAAATCAAACAACGGGATTTTAAAGCTGAAATGCTACCCGAATATGAACCAACATCAGATTTTTCATCTTACCTTGAAGGAAGCCAAATAAAATATTTGGTAATCATGCATAACGAAGTGCCGACCAATAGCGGTCATAGCTTAATCACAGCTGGCCCAAAAACTCGCAACAAAATATAATTCTCATATTGTTGTTTACAATTTTCTTATTGCGACAGCTGACAGAACACCCATACTTGGAATGCTGTTCGGCAACACACCCCAAACAATAATTTTTTGCTGACCGGTTTGTTGAGTGTCCTGTTTCCTATAGGCAGCTGTGATAATGTGGTAATAAAACCAGAAAATTTTTTTGTTATGCGTCCGTTTGTTGAGCCCGTTCAAGTAGCTTGACAAGCATTCCATGCAAACATGGGTGTATTCCCACACATCATATATCTAAAATTGAAAGAAGCGAGCAAGTTTTCCTAGAACCTAACAATAATTTGTGCCCTTACTTGTTTTGTGTTGTTTCTGCAGTTGTGTGTCGAACGGCACTCGTCGATTTACTTTCATATCAAACTATTCCCCCCCTTCCCCCAACCCGATCTTTAAGGTAGAATACACTCTTGCCGCATCCGTACCTCTTTGCAATCAGGCCTCTTTTTACCGGTTTTAAAACTGGTAACGAGTATACCGCAAACGTTGCGTTCGACTTAAACCTTTCCACTTGTTAAACTCGAAACCGAAGGTAAAGAGTATATTGGTTTTCTGCAATTTCCGTCATAGTGTCTGTCCGTCCGTATGTGTGCAAGTATTTTCTACACCCTTCAAGCTAGAGACTTGAAACTTTCCAATTAACTTTATCTATGGCATAGTTAATAAAAGTGTCAAGATTGCGGTTCTACGATAACTGGGGGGCTGGCAAATCAATAGATTCGATAAGTCAAAACCGATAAATCCACATATGTATTTCGCACATCCTTACAGCTAGAACTACCAAATTTGGTGAGCAGATAGCTACTATCAACCCCCAAAAAACTGCATAAAAAATTTTGGAGCCACGCCCACCGATTCAACCCCCAGCAACCCCGCATTTTAAAGTCAAAAATGCCTATATCTCCCACAGTTTTTGAGCTATAGCCACCAAATTTGGTGCCAAGGTAGGTGTTGATGACCCCCCAAACACTACATCAGTTTAGATGCCACGCCTACCGATAATGCCCTAGCCGCCCCGATCCACCCAAACGGTTCGTCAAAAACGGGAATGCGTGAATCTTCCAGAGTTCTGAAACTAGAGCCACCAAATTTGGTAGGAAGATAGCTGGCAACGACGATCACCCATTCCTCTCCAGCACCCCTTTCCAAACCTCATACAAACTATGAGCTAGAGTCACCAAATTTGGTATGAAGATAGCAATTGACATTCCTCATAGATCTGCAGCAAAAATTTGGATGCCACACCCACCCAATCCGCCCCAGCCCCCCTTTCCACAACTTTAACAAACTTTTAGCTAGAGTCACCAAATTTGGTATGAAGATAGCAATTGACATTTCACATAGATCTGCAGCAAAAATTTGAATGTCACACCCACCCATTCCTCTCCAGCCCCCCTTTCCACACCTCTTACAAACTTTGAGGTAGAGTCACAAAACTTGGTATGAAGATAGCAATGGACACTCTACATAGATCTGCAGCAAAAATTTGGATGCCACACCCACCCATTCCGCCCCCAGCCCTCTCTCCAGACCTTTTACAAACTACGTGCTAGAGTCACCAAATTGGTTATGAAGATAGCAATTGACATTCCACATAGATCTGCAGCAAAAATTTGGATGCCACACCCACCCATTCCTCTCCAGACCCTCTTTCCACACCGCTTACAAACTTTGAGGTAGAGTCACAAAATTTGGTATGAAGATAGCAATTGACGTTCAACATAGATCTGCAGCAAAAATTTGGATGCCACACCCACCCATTCCGCCCCCAGCCCTCTCTCCCAACCTTTTACAAACTTCGTGCTAGAGTAACCAAATTTGTTATGAAGATAGCAATTGATATTTCACAAAGATCTGCATCAAAATTTTGGATGCCACACCCACCCAATCAGCTTTCAGCCCCCCTCTCCCCTTTTTTTACAAACTTCGAGCTAAACACACCAAATTTGGTATGAAGATAACAATTGACATTCCACAAAGATCTGCAGCAAAAATTTGGATGTCACAACCACACAATCCGCCCCCAGCCCCCCTTTCTCCTTTTTTTTACGAACTTCGAGCTAGAGTCACCAAATTTGTTATGAAAATAACAATTGACATTCCACAAAGATCTGCATTAAAAATTGGGATGCCACACCCACCCAATCCGCCCAAAGCCCCCTCTCCACTGTTTTTACAAACTTTGAGGTAGAGTCACCAAGATTGGTATGAAGATAGAAATTGACATTTCACAAAGATCTGCATCAAAAATTTGGATGCCACACCCACCCATTCCTCTCCAGTCCCCCTTTCCACACCTCTTACAAACATTGAGCTAGAGTCACCAAATTCGGTATGGAGATGGCAATTTACATTCCTCATAGTTCTGCATCAAAACTTTGGATACCACGCCCACCCATACCGCCCCCAGCCCCCCTTTCCTTACCTTTTACAAACTTCGAGCTAGAGTCACCAAATTTGGTATGAAGATAGCAATTGACATTCCACATAGATCTGCATCAAAAATTTTGATGCCACACCCACCCAATCCGCCCCCAGCCCCCCGCTCCCCTTTTTTTTTACAAAATTCGAGCTAGAGTTGCCAAATTTGGTATGACGATAGCAATTGACATTCCACATAGATCTGCATCAACAATTTGGATGCCACACAAACCCATTCCTCTCCAGCCCCCCTTTCCACAGCTTTAACAAACTTTGAGCTAGAGTCACCAAATTTGGTATGAAGATAGCAATTGACATTTCACAAAGATCTGCATCAAGAATTTGGATGCAACACCCACCCAATCCGCTCACAGCCCTCTCTCCCCACCTTTTACAAACTTCGTGCTAGAGTCACCAAATTTTTTATGAAGATAGCAATTGACATTTCACAAAGATCTGCATCAAAAATTTGGATGCAACACCCACCCAATCCGCCCACAGCCCCCCTCTCACCTGTTTTTTAAAAACTTCGAGCATGAGTCATCAAATTTGGTATGAAGATAGAAATTGACATTCCACATAGATCAGCATCAAAAATTTGGATGCCACACCCACCCATTCCTCTCCAGACCCCATTTCCTTACCTCTTACAATTTTTGAGGTAGCGTCACCAAATTTGGTACGAAGATAGCAATTGACATTCCTCATAGATCTGCATCGACAATTTGGATGCCACACAAACCCATTCCTCTCCACACCCCCTTTCAACACCTCTTACAAACTTTGAGTTAGAGTCACCAAATTTTTTATGAAGATAGCAATTGACATTTCACAAAGATCTGCATCAAAAATTTGGATGCCACACCCACCCATTCCGCCCCCAGCCCTCTCTCCCCACCTTTTACAAACTTCGTGCTAGAGTAACCAAATTTGTTATGAAGATAGCAATTGATGTTTCATAAAGATCTGCATCTGCTTTTAGCTAGAGTCACCAAATTTGGAAGGAAGATAGCAATTAACATTTCACAAAGATCTGCATCAAAAATTTGGATGCCACACCCACCAATACCGCCCCCAGCCCCCCCTTTTCACACCTTTTACAAACTTTGAGGTAGAGTCACCAAATTTGGTATGAAGATAGCAATTGACATTCCACATAGATCTGCAACAAAAATTTGGATGCCACAACCACCCAATCCGCCCCCAGCCCCACTCTCCCCTTTTTTTTTACAAACTTCGAGCAAGTGTCACCAAATTTGGTATGAAGATAGCAATTGACATTCCACATATATCTGCAGCAAAAATTTGGATGCCACACCCACCCATTCCTCTCCAGCCCCTCTTTCCACACCTCTTACAAACTTTGAGGTAGAGTCACATAATTTGATATGAAGATAGCAATTGACATTCTACATAGATCTGCAGCAAAAATTTGGATGCCACACCCACCCATTCCGCCCCCAGCCCTCTCTCCCCACCTTTTACAAACTTCGTGCTAGAGTAACCAAATTTGTTATGAAGATAGCAATTGATGTTTCACAAAGATCTGCATCAAAAATTTGGATGCCACACCCACCCAATCAGCTTTCAGCCCCCCTCTCCCCTGTTTTTACAAACTTCGAGCTAGAGTCACCAAATTTGGTATGAAGATAGAAATTGACATTTCACAAACAACTGCATCAAAAATTTGGATGCCACACCCACCCATTCCTCTTCATCCCCCCTTTCCACACCTCTTACAAATTTTGAGCTAGAGTAACCAAATTTGGTATGAAGATGGCAATTTACATTCCTCATAGTTCTGCATAAAAAATTTGGATGCAACGCCCACCCATACCGCCCCCAGACCCCCTTTCCAAACCTTTTAAAAACTTCGAGCTAGAGTCACCAAATTTGGTATGAAGATAGCAATTGACATTCCACAAAGATCTGCAGCAAAAATTTGGATGCCACACCAACCCAATCCACCCCCAGCCCCCCTCTCCCTTTTTTTTTTTACAAAATTCGAGCTAGAGTTGCCAAATTTGGTATGACGATAGCAATTGACATCCCACATAGATCTGCAGAAAAAATTTGGATGCCACACCCACCCATTCCTCTCCAGCCCCTTCTCCACAACTCTTACAAACTTTGAGGTAGAGTCACCAAATTTGGTATGAAGATAGCAATTGACATTCCACATAGATCTGCAGCAAAAATTTGGATGCCACACCCACCCATTCCGCCCCCAGCCCTCTCGCCACTTTTTTTTTTTACAAAATTCAAGCTAGAGTTGCCAAATTTGGTATGAAGATAGCAATGGACATTCCACAAAGATCTGCAGCAAAACTTTGGATGCCACACCCACCCATACTGCCCCCAGCCCCTCTTTCCCCACCTTTTACAAACTTCGAGCTAGAGTCACCAAATTTGGTATGAAGATAGCAATTGACATTTCACAAAGATCTGCATCAAAAATTTTGATGCCACAGCCACCCATACCGCCCCCAGCCACCCTGACAACACCTTGCAACAACTTCGAGCTAGAGTCACCAAATTTGGTATGAAGATAGCAATTGACATTTCACATAGATCTGCAGCAGAAATTGATATGCCACACCCACCCAATCAGCTTCCAGCCCTGTCTCCCCACCTTATGCAAACTTCGAGCTAGAGTCACCAAATTTGGTATGAAGATAGCAATTGACATTTCACAAAGATCTGCACCAAACATTTGGATGCCACACCCAGCCATACCGCTCCCAGCCCCCCTTTCCCAACCTTTTAAAATCTTCGAGCTAGAGTCACCAAATTTTGTATGAAGATAGCAATTGACATTCCACAAAGATCTGCAGCAAAAATTTGGATGCCACACCAACCCAATCCACCCCCAGCCCCCCTCTCCATTTTTTTTTTTACAAAATTCGAGCTAGAGTCACCAAATTTGGTAGGAAGATAGAAATTGACATTCCACATAGATCTGCAGCAAAAATTTGGATGCCACACCCACCCATTCCGCCCCCAGCCCTCTCTCCACACCTTTTATAAACTTCTTTCTGGAGTCACCAAATTTGGTATGAAGATAGCAATTGACACTTCACAAAGATCTGCATCAAAACTTTGGATGCAAAACCCACCCAATCCGCTCACAGCCCCCCTCACCCCTTTTTCTTACAAACTTCGAGCTAGAGTAACCAAATTTGGTATGAAGATAGCAATTGATTTTCACAAAGATCTGCATCAACAATTTGGATGCCACACAAACCCATTCCTCTCCAGCCCCCCTTTCCACAGCTTTAACAAACTTTGTGCTAGAGTCACCAAATTTGGTATGAAGATAGCAATTGACATTTCACAAAGATCTGCATCAAAAATTTGGATGCCACACCCACCCAATCCGCTCACAGCCCTCTCTCCCCACCTTTTACAAACTTCGTGCTAGAGTCACCAAATTTTTTATGAAGATAGCAATTGACATTTCACAAAGATCTGCACCAAAAATTTGGATGCAACACCCACCCAATCCGCCCACAGCCCCCCTCTCACCTGTTTTTTAAAAACTTCGAGCATGAGTCACCAAATTTGGTATGAAGATAGAAATTGACATTCCACATAGATCTGCATCAAAAATTTGGATGCCGCACCCACCGATTCCTCTCCGGACCCCATTTCCTTACCTCTTACAAACTTTGAGTTAGAGTCACCAAATTTGGTATGGAGATAGCAATTGACATTCCACACAGATCTGCAGCAAAAATTTGGATGCCACACCCACCCAATCCGCCCCAGCCCCCCTTTCCACAGCTTTAACAAACTTTTAGCTAGAGTCACCAAATTTGGAAGGAAGATAGCAATTAACATTTCACAAAGATCTGCATCAAAAATTTGGATGCCACACCCACCAATACCGCCCCCAGCCCCCCCTTTTCACACCTTTTACAAACTTTGAGGTAGAGTCACCAAATTTGGTATGAAGATAGCAATTGACATTCCACATAAATCTGATACAAAAATTTGGATGCCACAACCACCCAATCCGCCCACAGCCCCACTCTCCCCTTTTTTTTTACAAACTTCGAGCAAGTGTCACCAAATTTGGTATGAAGATAGCATTTGACATTCCACATAGATCTGCAGCAAAAATTTGGATGGCACACCCACCCATTCCTCTCCAGCCCCTCTTTCCAAACCTCTTACAAACTTTGAGGTAGAGTCACATAATTTGGTATGAAGATAGCAATTGACATTCCACAAAGATCTGCAACAAAAATTTGGATGCCACACCCGCCCATTCCGCCCCCAACCCTCTCTCCACACCTTTTACAAACTTCGTGCTAGAGTCACCAAATTTGTTATGAAGATAGCAATTGATGTTTCACAAAGATCTGCATCAAAAATTTGGATGCCACACCCACCCAATCAGCTTTCAGCCCCCCTCTCCCCTGTTTTTACAAACTTCGAGCTAGAGTCACCAAATTTGGTATGAAGATAGAAATTGACATTTCACAAAGAACTGCATCAAAAATGTGGATGCCACAACCACCCAATCCGCCCCCAGCCCTCTTTCCCACCTTATACAAACTTCTAGCTAGATTCATCAAATTTGGTATGAAGATAGAAATTGACATTTCACAAAGAACTGCAGCAAAAATTTAGATACCACACCCACCCAATCCGCCCAAAGCCCCCTCTCCACTGTTTTTAAAAACTTTGAGGTAGAGTCACCAAATTTGGTATGAAGATAGCAATTGACATTCCACATAGATTTGCAACAAAAATTTGGATGCCACAACCACCCAATCCGCCCCCAGCCCCACTCTCCCCTTTTTTTTACAAACTTCGAGCAAGTGTCACCAAATTTGGTATGAAGATAGCAATTGACATTCCACATAGATCTGCAGCAAAAATTTGGATGCCACACCCACCAATACCGCCCCCAGCCCCCCTTTCCGCACAACTTACAAATTTTGAGCTAGAGTCACCAAATTTGGTATGAAGATGGCAATTTACATTCCTCATAGTTCTGCATAAAAACTTTGGATGCCACGCCCACCCATACCGCCCCCAGCCCCCCTTTCCTTGCCTTTTAAAAACTTCGAGCTAGAGTCACCAAATTTGGTATGAAGATAGCAATTGACATTCCAAAAAGATCTGCAGCAAAAATTTGGATGCCACACCAACCCAATCCACCCCCAGCCCCCCTCTCCCTTTTTTTTTACAAAATTCGATCTAGAGTTGCCAAATTTGGTATGACGATAGCAATTGACATTCCACATAGATCTGCAGAAAAAAGTTGGATGCCACACCCACCCATTCCTCTCCAGCCCCTTCTCCTCAACTCTTACAAACTTTGAGGTAGAGTCACCAAATTTGGTATGAAGATAGCAATTGACATTCCACATAGATCTGCAGCAAAAATTTGGATGCCACACCCACCCATTCCGCCCCCAGCCCTCTCGCCACTCTTTTTTACAAAATTCGAGCTAGAGTTGCCAAATATGGTATGAAGATAGCAAGTGACATTCCACATAGATCTGCAGCAAAACTTTGGATGCCACGCCCACCCATACCGCCCCAGCCACCCTTGCCCACCCTTTTAAAATTTTTAAGCTAGAGTCACCAAATTTGGTATGAAGATAGCAATTGACACTTCACAAAGATCTGCATCAAAAATTTGGATGCCACACCCGTCCATACCGCCCCCAACCCCCCCTGTCAACACCTTGCACAAACTTCGAGCCAGAGTCACTAAATTTGGTATGAAGATATAAATTGACATATCACAAAGATCTGTATCAAAAATTTTGTTGCCACACTCACCCATTCCTCTGCAGCCCCCGGTTTCCACACCTCTTACAAAATTTGAGCTGGAGTCACCAAGTTTGGTATGAAGATAGCAATTGCAATTCCTCATATATCTGCATCACAACTTTGGATGCCACTCCCACCTATACCGCCTCCAGCCCACCCTTTCCACAGTTTTTATACTCGATACCGAAGGTAACTAGTATATTGGTTTTGTGCAATGTCCGTCATGGTGTCTGTCCGTCTGTCCGTCTGTCCGTCCGTATGTATGCAAGTTTTTTCCACACCCTTCAAGCTAGAGACTTGAAACTTTCCAATTCTCTTTATCTATGGGATAGTAAATTAAAGTGTCAAGATGGGGGTTCTACGATAACTGGGGGGCTGGCAAATCGATAAATTCGATAACTCAAAACCGATAAATCCACATATTTCGCACATCCTTACAGCTAGAACTACCAAATTTGGTAAGAAGATAGCTACTAGCAACCCCCCAAAAACTGCATCAATAATTTTGGAGCCACGCCCCCCCATTCCGCCCCCAGCCCCCCCGAATTTTAAAGTCAAAAAAGCATATATCTCCCTCAGTTTTTGAGCTATAGCCACCAAATTTGGTGCCAAGATAGGTGATGATGACCCCCTAAAAACTGCATCAAAAGTTTGGATGCCACGCCCACCGACACTGCCCTAGCTACCCCCATCCACCCCAACGCTTCGTCAAAAAACGGGAATGCGTGTATCTTCCAGAGTTGTGGAGCTAGAGCTTCCAAATTTGGTGGGAAGATAGCTAGTAGCGATCCCCAAAAAACTGCATCAAAGTTTTGGAGCCGCGCCCACCCATTCCGCCCCCAGCCCCCCCGCATTTTGAAATCAGAAATGGCTATATCTCCCAAAGTTTTTGAGCTAGAGCCACCAAATTTGGTGCCAAGATAGGTGATGATGACCCCCTAAAAACTGCATCAAAAGTTTGGATGCCACGCCCACCGATCCTACCCTAGCCGCCCCCCATCCACCCCAACGCTTCGTCAAAAACGGGAATGCGTGTATCTTCCAGAGTTGTGGAGCTAGAGCTACCAAATTTGGTGGGAAGATAGCTAGTAGCGATCCCCAAAAATCTACATCAAAGTTTTGGAGCCAAGTCCACCCATTCCGCCCCCCTTTCCCCACCATTTACAAACTTTCAGCTAGAGTCACCAAATTTGGTATGAAGATAGCAATTGACATTCCACAAAGATCTGCATCAAAAATTTGGATGCCATGCCTACCCATAACGCCCCCAGCCCCCCCCCCCCCTTTTCTCACTTTTTACAAACTTCGAGCTAGAGTCACCAATTTGGTATGAAGATAGCAATTGACATTCCTCATGGATCGGCAGCAAAAATTTGAATGCCACGCCCACCCATACCGCCCCAAGCCCCATAGCCCTCCTAACCCCACCTAATACAAACTTTGAGCTAGAGTCACCAAATTTGGTATGAAGGTAGCATTTGACATTCCACAAGGATCTGCAGCAAAAATTTGGATGCCACGCCCAACCATACCGCCCCCAGCCCCCCTTTCCCCACTTTATACAAACTTTGAGCTAGAGTCACCAAATTGGTATGAAGGTAGCATTTGACATTCCACAAGGATCTGCAGCAAAAATTTGGATGCCACGCCCAACCATACCACCCCCAGCCCCCCTTTCCCCACTTTATACAAACTTTGAGCTAGAGTCACCAAATTTGGTATGAAGGTAGCATTTGACATTCCACAAGGATCTGCAGCAAAAATTTGGATGCCACGCCCAACCATACCGCCCCCAGCCCCCCTTTCCCCACTTTATACAAACTTCGAGCTAGAGTCACCAAATTTGGTATGAAGGTAGCATTTGACATTCCACAAGGATCTGCAGCAAAAATTTGGATGCCACGCCCAACCATACCGCCCCCAGCCCCCCTTTCCCCACTTTATACAAACTTCGAGCTAGAGTCAACAAATTCGGTATGAAGGTAGCATTTGACATTCCACAAGGATCTGCAGCAAAAATTTGGATGCCACGCCAACCATACCGCCCCCAGCCCCCCTTTCCCCACTTTATACAAACTTCGAGCTAGAGTCACCAAATTTGGTATGAAGATAGCAATTGACATTCCTCATGGATCGGCAGCAAAAATTTGAATGCCACGCCCACCCATACCGCCCCAAGCCCCATAGCCCTCCTAACCCCACCTAATACAAACTTCGAGCTAGAGTCTCCAAATTTGGTATGAAGATAGCAATTGACATCCCACATGGATGGGCATCAAAATTTTTAATACTGGTATCGAGTATACCGCAGTCGGTTGCGTCCGACTGCAACGTTTCCACTTGTTATATTTATATTTTATTTATATGCCACACCCACCCAATCAGCTTCCAGCCCTCTCTCCCCACCTTATGCAAACTTCGAGCTAGAGTCACCAAATTTGGTATGAAGATAGCAATTGACATTTCACAAAGATCTGCACCAAACATTTGGATGCCACACCCAGCCATACCGCCCCCAGCCCCCCTTTCCAAACCTTTTAAAATCTTCGAGCTAGAGTCACCAAATTTGGTATGAAGATAGCAATTGACATTTCACAAAGATCTGCATCAAAAATTTGGATGCCACACCCGTCCATACCGCCCCCAACCCCCCCTGTCAACACCTTGCACAAACTTCGAGCCAGAGTCACTAAATTTGTTATGAAGATATAAATTGACATATCACAAAGATCTGTATCAAAAATTTTGTTGCCACACTCACCCATTCCTCTGCAGCCCCCGGTTTCCACACCTCTTACAAAATTTGAGCTGGAGTCACCAAGTTTGGTATGAAGATAGTAATTGACATTCCACATAGATCTGCAGCAAAAATTTGGATGCCACACCCACCCAATCCGCCTCCAGGCCCCCTCACTCCTTATTTAACTAACTTAAAGCTAGAGTCGTCAAATTTGGAAGGAATATAGAATTCGACATTTCACATAGATCTGCAGCAAAAATTTGGATGCCACACCCACCCAATCCGCCCCAGCCATCTCTCCCAGCCTTTTACAAACTTCGTGCTGAAGATAGCAATTGACATTTCACAGAGATCTGCATCAAAAATTTGGATGCCACACCCACCCAATCCGCCTCCAGGCCTCTCACTCCTTATTTAACTAACTTAAAGCTAGAGTCACCAAATTTGGAAGGAATATAGAATTCGACATTTCACATAGATCTGCAGCAAAAATTTGGATGCCACACCCACCCAATCCGCCCCAGCCATCTCTCCCAGCCTTTTACAAACTTCGTGCTGAAGATAGCAATTGACATTTCACATAGATCTGCAGCAAAAATTTGGATGCCACACCCACCCATTCCGCCCCCAGCCCTCTCTCCACACCTTTTATAAACTTCTTTCTAGAGTCACCAAATTTGTTATAAAGATAGCAAATGGCACTTCAAAAAGATCTGCATCAAAAATTTGGATGCAACACCCACCCAGTCCCTTCACAGCCCCCCTCTCCCCTTTTTTTTACAAACTTCGAGCTAGAGTCACCAAATTTGGTATGAAGAAAGAAATTGACATTTCACAAAGAATTGCATCAACAATTTGGATGCCACACAAACCCATTCCTCTCCAGACCCCCTTTCAACACCTCTTAGAAACTTTGAGGTAGAGTCACAAAACTTGGTATGAAGATAGCAATTGACATTCCACATAGATCTGCAGCAAAAATTTGGATGCCACACCCACCCAATCTGCTCCCAGCCCTCTCTCCCCACCTTTTACAAACTTCGTGCTAGAGTCACCAAATTTGTTGTGAAGATAGCAAATGACACTTCACAAAGATCTGCATCAAAAATTTGGATGCAACACCCATCCAATCCGCTCACAGCCCCCCTCTCCCCATTTTTTTACAAACTTCGAGCTAGAGTCACCAAATTTGGTATGAAGATAGAAATTGACATTTCACAAAGATCTGCATCAACAATTTGGATGCCACACAAACCCATTCCTCTCCAGACCCCCTTTCAACACCTCTTAGAAACTTTGAGCTAGAGTCACCAAAGTCACCGGTATGAAGATTGCAATTGACATTCCACATTGATCTGCAGCAAAAATTTGGATGCCAGAACCACCCAATCCGCCCACAGCCCCCCTCTCACCTGTTTTTTAAAAACTTCGAGAAAGAGTCACCAAATTTGGTATGAAGATAGAAATTGACATTCCACATAGATCTGCATCAAAAATTTGGATACCACACCCACCCATTCCTCTCCAGACCCCCTTTCCTTACCTCTTACAAACTTTGAGGTAGAGTCTCCAAATTTGGTATGAAAATAGCAATTGACATTCCTCATAGATCTGCATCAACAATTTGGATGCCACACAAACCCATTCCTCTCCAGACCCCCTTTCAACACCTCTTACAAACTTTGAGGTAGAGTCACCAAATTTGGTATGAAGATAGCAATTGACATTCCACATAGATCTGCATCAAAAATTTGGATGCCACACCAACCCAATCCGCCCCAGCCCACCTTTCCACAGCTTTAACAAACTTTAAGCTAGAGTCACCAAATTTGGAAGGAAGATAGCAATTAACATTTCACAAAGATCTGCATCAAAAATTTGGATGCCACACCCACCAATACCGCCCCCAGCCCCCCCTTTTTACACCTTTTACAAACTTTGAGGTAGAGTCACCAAATTTGGTATGAAGATAGCAATTGACATTCCACATAGATCTGCAGCAAAAATTTGGATGCCACACCCACCCAATCCGCCCCAGCCCCCCTTTCCACAGCTAAAAAAAACTTTTAGCTAGAGTCACCAAATTTGGAACGAAGATAGCAATTAACATTTCACATAGATCTGCATCAAAAATTTGGATGCCAAATCCACCAATACCGCCCCCAGCCCCCCTTTTCACACCTTTTACAAACTTTGAGGTAGAGTCACCAAATTTGGTATGAAGATAGAAATTGACATTCCACATAGATCTGCATCAAAAATTTGGATGCCACACCCACCCATTCCTCTCCAGACCCCCTTTCAACACCTCTTAGAAACTTTGAGGTGGAGTCACAAAACTTGGAAGGAAGATAGCAATTAACATTTCACATAGATCTGCATCAAAAATTTGGATGCCAAATCCACCAATACCGCCCCCAGCCCCCCCTTTTCACACCTTTTACAAACTTTGAGGTAGAGTCACCAAATTTGGTAGGAAGATAGAAATTGACATTCCACATAGATCTGCAGCAAAAATTTGGATGCAAAACCCACCCAATCCGCTCACAGCCCCCCTCACCCCTTTTTCTTACAAACTTCGAGCTAGAGTCACCAAATTTGGTATGAAGATAGAAATTGACATTTCACAAAGATCTGCATCAACAATTTGGATGCCACACAAACCCATTCCTCTCCAGACCCCCTTTCAACACCTCTTAGAAACTTTGAGCTAGAGTCACCAAAGTCGGTATGAAGATTGCAATTGACATTCCACATAGATCTGCAGCAAAAATTTGGATGCCACAACCACACAATCCGCCCACAGCCCCCCTCACACCTGTTTTTTAAAAACTTCGAGCAAGAGTCACCAAATTTGGTATGAAGATAGAAATTGACATTCCACATAGATCTGCATCAAAAATTTGGATGCCACACCCACCCATTCCTCTCCAGACCCCCTTTCCTTACCTCTTACCAACTTTGAGGTAGAGTCACCAAATTTGGTTAGAAGATAGCAATTGACATTCCTCATAGATCTGCATCAACAATTTGGATGCCACACAAACCCATTCCTCTCCAGACCCCCTTTTCACACCTTTTACAAACTTTGAGGTAGAGTCACCAAATTTGGTATGAAGATAGCAATTGACATTCCACATAGATCTGCAGCAAAAATTTGGATGCCGCACCCACCCAATCCGCCCCAGCCCCCCTCTCCACAGCTTAAACAAACTTTAAGCTAGAGTCACCAAATTTGGAAGGAAGATAGCAATTAACATTTCACAAAGATCTGCATCAATAATTTCGATGCCACACCCACCCATACCGCCTCCAGCCCCCCCCCCCCTTATCACACTTTTAACAAACTTTTAGGTAGAGTCACCAAATTTGGTATGAAGATAGAAATTGACATTCCTCATAGATCTGCATCAACAATTTGGATGCCACACAAACCCATTCCTCTCCAGCCCCCCTTTCCTTACCTCTGACAAACTTTGAGGTAGAGTCACCAAATTTGGTATGAAGATAGCAATTGACATTCCACATAGATCTGCAGCAAAAATTTGGATGCCACACCCACCCAATCCGCCCAAGCCCCCCTTTCCACAGCTTTAACAAACTTTTAGCTAGAGTCACCAAATTTGGTATGAAGATAGCAATTGACATTCTACATAGATCTGCAGCAAAAATTTGAATGCCACACCCACCTATCCGCCCCCAGCTCTCTTTCCCACCTTTTACAAACTTCGTGCTAAAGTAACCAAATTTGTAATGAAGATAGCAATTGATATTTCACAAAGATCTGCATAAAAAATTTGGATGCCACACCCACCCAATCAGCTTTCAGCCCCCCTCTCCCCTTTTTTTACAAACTTCGAGCTAGAGTCACCAAATTTGGTATGAAGATAGAAATTGACATTTCACAAAGAACTGCATCAAAAATTTGGATGCCACACCCACCCAATCCGCCCCCAGCCCTCTTTCCCCACCTTATACAATCTTCTAGCTAGAGTCATCAAATTTGGTATGAAGATAGCAATTGACATTCCACATAGATCTGCAGCAAAAATTTGGATGCCACAACAACCCAATCCGCCCCCATCCCCCCTCACTCCTTTTTTTTTACGAACTTCGAGCTAGAGTCACCAAATTTGTTATGAAGATAGCAATTGACTTTCCACAAAGATCTGCATCAAAAATTTGGATGCCACACCCACCCAATCCGCCCAAAGCCCCCTCTCCACTGTTTTTACAAACTTTGAGGTAGAGTCACCAAGTTTGGTATGAAGATAAAAATTGACATTTCACAAAGATCTGCATCAAAAATTTGGATGCCACACCCACCCATTCCTCTCCAGCCCCCCTTTCCACACCTCTTACAAACTTTGAGCTAGAGTCACCAAATTTGGAAGGAAGATAGCAATTAACATTTCACAAAGATCTGCATCAAAATTTGGATGCCACACCCACCAATACCGCCCCCAGCCCCCCCTTTTCAAACCTTTACAAACTTTGAGGTAGAGTCACCAAATTTGGTATGAAGATAGCAATTGACATTCCACATAAATCTGCAACAAAAATTTGGATGCCACAACCACCCAATCCGCCACCAGCCCCACTCTCCCCTTTTTTTTTTTACAAATTTCGAGCTAGAGTTGCCAAATTTGGTATGACGATAGCAATTGACATTCCACATAGATCTGCAGAACAAATTTGGATGCCACACCCACCCATTCCTCTCCAGCCCCTTTTCCTCACCTCTTACAAACTTTGAGGTAGAGTCACCAAATTTGGTATGAAGATAGAAATTGACATTCCACATAGATCTGCATCAACAATTTGGATGCCACACAAACCCATTCCTCTCCAGACCCCCTTTCAACACCTCTTACAAACTTTGAGGTAGAGTCACCAAATTTGGTATGAAGATAGCAATTGACATTCCACATAGATCTGCAGCAAAAATTTGGATGCCACACCCACCCTATCCGCCCAAGCCCCCCTTTCCACAGCTTTAACAAACTTTTAGCTAGAGTCACCAAACTTGGTATGAAGATAGCAATTGACATTCTACATAGATCTGCAGCAAAAATTTGAATGCCACACCCACCCGTTCCGCCCCCAGCCCTCTTTCCCACCTTTTACAAACTTCGTGCTAGAGTAACCAAATTTGTAATGAAGATAGCAATTGATATTTCACAAGGATCTGCATAAAAAATTTGGATGCCACACCCACCCAATCAGCTTTCAGCCCCCCTCTCCCCTTCTTTACAAACTTCGAGCTAGAGTCACCAAATTTGGTATGAAGATAGAAATTGACATTTCACAAAGAACTGCATCAAAAATTTGGATGCCACACCCACCCAATCCGCCCCCAGCCCCCCTTTCCTTACCTTTTACAAACTTCGAGCTAGAGTCACCAAATTTGGTATGAAGATAGAAATTGACATTCCACATTGATCTGCAGCAAAAATTTGGATGCCACACCCACCCAATCCGCCCCTAGCCCCCCTCTCCCTTTTTTTTCAAAATTCGAGCTTGAGTTGCCAAATTTGGTATGACGATAGCAATTGACATTCCACATAGATCTGCAGAAAAAATTTGGATGCCACACCCACCCATTCCTCTCCAGCCCCTTTTCCTCACCTCTTACAAACTTTGAGGTAGAGTCACCAAATTTGGTATGATTATAGCAATTTACATTCCACATAGATCTGCATCAAAAATTTGGATGCCACACCCACCAATACCGCCCCCAGCCCCCCCCCCCCCCCCTTTTCACACCTTTTACAAACTTTTAGGTAGAGTCAGCAAATTTGGTATGAAGATAGGAATTGACATTTCACAAAGATCTGAATCAACAATTTGGATGCCACACCCACCCATTCCTCTCCAGCCCCCCTTACCAAACCTCTTACAAACTTTGAGCTAGAGTCACCAAATTTGGTATGAAGATGGCAATTTACATTCCTCATAGTTCTGCATCAAAACTTTGGATGCCACGCCCACCCATACCGCCCCCAGCATCCCTTTCCTTACCTTTTACAAACTTCGAGCTAGAGTCACCAAATTTGGTATGAAGATAGCAATTGACATTCCACAATGATCTGTATCAATAATTTGGATGCCACACCCACCCATTCCCTTCAGCCCCCCTTTCCACAGTTTTTTACAATTTTCGAGCTAGAGTCCCCAAATTTGGTATGAAGATAGCAATTGACATTCCACATAGATCTGCATCAAAAATTTGGGTGCCACACCTACCCAATCCGCCCCCAGCCCCCCTCTCCCCTTTTTTTTTTACCAATTTCGAGCTAGAGTTACCAAATTTGGTATGAAGATAGCAATTGACAGTCCACATAGATCTGCATCAAAAATTTGGATGCCACACCTACCCAATCTGCCCCCAGCCCCCCTCTCCCCTTTTTTTTTTACAAATTTCGAGCTAGAGTTACCAAATTTGGTATGAAGATAGCAATTGACATTCCACATAGATCTGCAGAAAAAATTTGGATGCCATACCCACCCATTCCTCTCCAGCCCCTTTTCCTCACCTCTTACAAACTTTGAGGTAGAGTCACCAAATTTGGTATGAAGATAGCAATTGACATTCCACATAGATCTGCAGCAAAAATTTGGATGCCACACCCACCCAATCCGCCCCAGCCCCCCTCTCCACAGCTTAAAAAAACTTTTAGCTAGAGTCACCAAATTTGGAAGGAAGATAGCAATTAACATTTCACATAGATCTGCATCAAAAATTTGGATGCCACATCCACCAATACCGCCCCCAGCCACCCCTTTTCACACCTTTTACAAACTTTGAGGTAGAGTCACCAAATTTGGTATGAAGATAGAAATTGACATTCCACATAGATCTGCATCAAAAATGTGGATGCCACACCCACCCATTCCTCTCCAGACCCCCTTTCAACACCTCTTGGAAACTTTGAGGTAGAGTCAAAAAACTTGGTATGAAGATAGCAATTGACATTCTACATAGATCTGCTGCAAAAATTTGGATGCCACACCCACCCAATCCGCCCCCAGCCCCCCCCTCTCCCTTTTTATTTCAAAATTTGAGCTAGAGTTGCCAAATTTGGTATGACGATAGCAATTGACATTCCACATAGATCTGCAGAAAAAATTTGAATGCCACACCCACCCATTCCGCCCGCAGCCCTCTTTCCCACCTTTTACAAACTTCATGCTAGAGTAACCAAATTTGTAATGAAGATAGCAATTGATATTTCACAAAGATCTGCATAAAAAATTTGGATGCCACACCCACCCAATCAGCTTTCAGCCCCCCTCTCCCCTTTTTTTACAAACTTCGAGCTAGAGTCACCAAATTTGGTATGAAGATAGAAATTGACATTTCACAAAGAACTGCATCAAAAATTTGGATGCCACACCCACCCAATCCGCCCCCAGCCCCCCTTTCCTTACCTTTTACAAACTTCGAGCTAGAGTCACCAAATTTGGTATGAAGATAGCAATTGACATTCCACATAGATCTGCAGCAAAAATTTGGATGCCACAACAACCCAATCCGCCCCCATCCCCCCTCTCTCCTTTTTTTTTACGAACTTCGAGCTAGAGTCACCAAATTTGTTATGAAGATAGCAATTGACATTCCACAAAGATCTGCATCAAAAGTTTGGATGCCACACCCACCCAATCCGCCCAAAGCCCCCTTTCCACTGTTTTTACAAACTTTGAGGTAGAGTCACCAAGTTTTGTATGAAGATAAAAATTGACATTTCACAAAGATCTGCATCAAAAATTTGGATGCCACACCCACCCATCCTCTCCAGCCCCCCTTTCCACACCTCTAACAAACTTTGAGCTAGAGTCACCAAATTTGGAAGGAAGATAGCAATTAACATTTCACAAAGATCTGCATCAAATTTGGATGCCACACCCACCAATACCGCCCCCAGCCCCCCCTTTTCACACCTTTTACAAACTTTGAGGTAGAGTCACCAAATTTGGTATGAAGATAGCAATTGACATTCCACATAAATCTGCAACAAAAATTTGGATGCCACAACCACCCAATCCGCCACCAGACCCACTCTCCCCTTTTTTTTTACAAATTTCGAGCTAGAGTTGCCAAATTTGGTATGACGATAGCAATTGACATTCCACATAGATCTGCAGAAAAAATTTGGATGCCACACCCACCCATTCCTCTCCAGCCCCTTTTCCACACCTCTTACAAACTTTGAGGTAGAGTCACCAAATTTGGTATGAAGATAGAAATTGACATTCCACATAGATCTGCAGCAAAAATTTGGATGCCACACCCACCCAATCCGCCCCAGCCCCCCTCTCCCTTTTTTTTAAAATTCGAGCTAGAGTTGCCAAATTTGGTATGACGATAGCAATTGACATTCCACATAGATCTGCAGAAAAAATTTGAATGCCACACCCACCCATTCCGCCCCCAGCCCTCTTTCCCACCTTTTACAAACTTCATGCTAGAGTAACCAAATTTGTAATGAAGATAGCAATTGATATTTCACAAAGATCTGCATAAAAAATTTGGATGCCACACCCACCCAATCAGCTTTCAGCCCCCCTCTCCCCTTTTTTTACAAACTTCGAGCTAGAGTCACCAAATTTGGTATGAAGATAGAAATTGACATTTCACAAAGAACTGCATCAAAAATTTGGATGCCACACCCACCCAATCCGCCCCCAGCCCCCCTTTCCTTACCTTTTACAAACTTCGAGCTAGAGTCACCAAATTTGGTATGAAGATAGCAATTGACATTCCACATAGATCTGCAGCAAAAATTTGGATGCCACACCAACCCAATCCGCCCCATCCCCCCTCTCTCCTTTTTTTTTACGAACTTCGAGCTAGAGTCACCAAATTTGTTATGAAGATAGCAATTGACATTCCACAAAGATCTGCATCAAAAATTTGAATGCCACACCCACCCAATCCGCCCAAAGCCCCCTTTCCACTGTTTTTACAAACTTTGAGGTAGAGTCACCAAGTTTTGTATGAAGATAAAAATTGACATTTCACAAAGATCTGCATCAAAAATTTGGATGCCACACCCACCCATTCCTCTCCAGCCCCCCTTTCCACACCTCTTACAAACTTTGAGCTAGAGTCACCAAATTTGGAATTAAGATAGCAATTAACATTTCACAAAGATCTGCATCAAAATTTGGATGCCACACCCACCATACCGCCCCCAGCCCCCCTTTTCACACCTTTTACAAACTTTGAGGTAGAGTCACCAAATTTGGTATGAAGATAGCAATTGACATTCCACATAAATCTGCAACAAAACTTTGGATGCCACAACCACCCAATCCGCCACCAGCCCCACTCTCCCCTGTTTTTTTTACAAATTTCGAGCTAGAGTTGCCAAATTTGGTATGACGATAGCAATTGACATTCCACATAGATCTGCAGAAAAAATTTGGATGCCACACCCACCATTCCTCTCCAGCCCCTTTTCCTCACCTCTTACAAACTTTGAGGTAGAGTCACCAAATTTGGTATGAAGATAGAAATTGACATTCCACATAGATCTGCAGCAAAAATTTGGATGCCACACCCACCCAATCCGCCCCAGCCCCCCTCTCCCTTATTTTTCAAAATTCGAGCTAGAGTTGCAAATTTGGTATGACGATAGCAATTGACATTCCACATAGATCTGCAGAAAAATTTGGATGCCACACCCACCCATTCCTCTCCAGCCCTTTTCCTCACCTCTTACAAACTTTGAGGTAGAGTCACCAAATTTGGTATGAAGATAGCAATTGACATTCCACATAAATCTGCAACAAAACTTTGGATGCCACAACCACCCAATCCGCCACCAGCCCCACTCTCCCCTGTTTTTTTTACAAATTTCGAGCTAGAGTTGCCAAATTTGTTATGACGATAGCAATTGACATTCCACATAGATCTGCAGAAAAAATTTGGATGCCACACCCACCCATTCCTCTCCAGCCCCTTTCCTCACCTCTTACAAACTTTGAGGTAGAGTCACCAAATTTGGTATGAAGATAGCAATTGACATTCCACAAAGATCTGCATCAAAAATTTGGATGCCATACCCACCAATACCGCCCCCAGCCCCCCCCCCCTTTTCACACCTTTTACAAACTTTTAGGTAGAGTCAGCATATTAGGTATGAAGATAGAAATTGACATTTCACAAAGATCTGAATCAACAATTTGGATGCCACACCCACCCATTCCTCTCCAGCCCCCCTTTCCAAACCTCTTACAAACATTGAGCTAGAGTCACCAAATTTGGTATGAAGATGGCAATTTACATTCCTCATAGTTCTGCATCAAAACTTTGGATGCCACGCCCACCCATACCGCCCCCAGCCCCCCTTTCCTTACCTTTTTACAAACTTCGAGCTAGAGTCACCAAATTTGGTATGAAGATAGCAATTGACATTCCACAATGATCTGCATCAAAACTTTGGATGCCACACCCACCCATTCCCTTCAGCCCACCTTTCCAAAGTTTTTTACAATTTTCGAGCTAGAGTCACCAAATTTGGTATGTAGATAGCAATTGACATTCCACATAGATCTGCATCAAAAATTTGAATGCCACACCTACCCAAATCGCCCCCAGCCCCCCTCTCCCCTTTTTGTTTTACAAATTTCGAGCTAGAGTTACCAAATTTGGTATGAAGATAGCAATTGACAGTCCACATAGATCTGCATCAAAAATTTGGATGCCACACCTACCCAATCTGCCCCCAGCCCCCATCTCCCCTTTTTTTTTACAAATTTCGAGCTAGAATTACCAAATTTGGTATGAAGATAGCAATTGACATTCCACATAGATCTGCAGAAAAAATTTGGATGCCATACCCACCCATCCTCTCCAGCCCCTTTTCCTCACCTCTTACAAACTTTGAGGTAGAGTCACCAAATTTGGTATGAAGATAGCAATTGACATTCCACATAGATCTGCAGCAAAAATTTGGATGCCACACCCACCCAATCCGCCCCAGCCCCCCTTTCCACAGCTTTAAAAAATTTTTAGCTAGAGTCACCAAATTTGGAAGGAAGATAGCAATTAACATTCACATAGATCTGCATCAAAAATTTGGATGCCACATCCACCAATACCGCCCCCAGCCCCCCCTTTTCACACCTTTTACAAACTTTGAGGTAGAGTCACCAAATTTGGTATGAAGATAGAAATTGACATTCCACATAGATCTGCATCAAAAATTTGGATGCCACACCCACCCATTCCTCTCCAGACCCCCTTTTAACACCTCTTGGAAACTTTGAGGTAGAGTCACAAAACTTGGTATGAAGATAGCAATTGACATTCTACATAGATCTGCAGCAAACATTTGGATGCCACACCCACCCATTCCGCCCCTAGCCCTCTCTCCCCACCTTTTATTAATTTCGTGCTAGAGTCACCAAATTTGGTATGAAGATAGCAATTGACATTTCACAAAGATCTGCATCAACAATTTGGATGCCACACAAACCCATTCCTCTCCAGACCCCCTTTCAACACCTCTTAGAAACTTTGAGCTAGAGTCACCAAATTTGGTATGAAGATAGCAATTGACATTCCACATAAATCTGCAACAAAAATTTGGATGCCACAACCACCCAATCCGCCACCAGACCCACTCTCCCCTTTTTTTTTACAAATTTCGAGCTAGAGTTGCCAAATTTGGTATGACGATAGCAATTGACATTCCACATAGATCTGCAGAAAAAATTTGGATGCCACACCCACCCATTCCTCTCCAGCCCCTTTTCCACACCTCTTACAAACTTTGAGGTAGAGTCACCAAATTTGGTATGAAGATAGAAATTGACATTCCACATAGATCTGCAGCAAAAATTTGGATGCCACACCCACCCAATCCGCCCCAGCCCCCCTCTCCCTTTTTTTTAAAATTCGAGCTAGAGTTGCCAAATTTGGTATGACGATAGCAATTGACATTCCACATAGATCTGCAGAAAAAATTTGAATGCCACACCCACCCATTCCGCCCCCAGCCCTCTTTCCCACCTTTTACAAACTTCATGCTAGAGTAACCAAATTTGTAATGAAGATAGCAATTGATATTTCACAAAGATCTGCATAAAAAATTGGATGCCACACCCACCCAATCAGCTTTCAGCCCCCCTCTCCCCTTTTTTACAAACTTCGAGCTAGAGTCACCAAATTTGGTATGAAGATAGAAATTGACATTTCACAAAGAACTGCATCAAAAATTTGGATGCCACACCCACCCAATCCGCCCCCAGCCCCCCTTTCCTTACCTTTTACAAACTTCGAGCTAGAGTCACCAAATTTGGTATGAAGATAGCAATTGACATTCCACATAGATCTGCAGCAAAAATTTGGATGCCACAACAACCCAATCCGCCCCCATCCCCCTCTCTCCTTTTTTTTACGAACTTCGAGCTAGAGTCACCAAATTTGTTATGAAGATAGCAATTGACATTCCACAAAGATCTGCATCAAAAATTTGAATGCCACACCCACCCAATCCGCCCAAAGCCCCCTTTCCACTGTTTTTACAAACTTTGAGGTAGAGTCACCAAGTTTTGTATGAAGATAAAAATTGACATTTCACAAAGATCTGCATCAAAAATTTGGATGCCACACCCACCCATTCCTCTCCAGCCCCCCTTTCCACACCTCTTACAAACTTTGAGCTAGAGTCACCAAATTTGGAATTAAGATAGCAATTAACATTTCACAAAGATCTGCATCAAAATTTGGATGCCACACCCACCAATACCGCCCCCAGCCCCCCCTTTTCACACCTTTTACAAACTTTGAGGTAGAGTCACCAAATTTGGTATGAAGATAGCAATTGACATTCCACATAAATCTGCAACAAAACTTTGGATGCCACAACCACCCAATCCGCCACCAGCCCCACTCTCCCCTGTTTTTTTTACAAATTTCGAGCTAGAGTTGCCAAATTTGGTATGACGATAGCAATTGACATTCCACATAGATCTGCAGAAAAATTTGGATGCCACACCCACCCATTCCTCTCCAGCCCCTTTTCCTCACCTCTTACAAACTTTGAGGTAGAGTCACCAAATTTGGTATGAAGATAGAAATTGACATTCCACATAGATCTGCAGCAAAAATTTGGATGCCACACCCACCCAATCCGCCCCAGCCCCCCTCTCCCTTATTTTTCAAAATTCGAGCTAGAGTTGCAAATTTGGTATGACGATAGCAATTGACATTCCACATAGATCTGCAGAAAAAATTTGGATGCCACACCCACCCATTCCTCTCCAGCCCCTTTTCCTCACCTCTTACAAACTTTGAGGTAGAGTCACCAAATTTGGTATGAAGATAGCAATTGACATTCCACATAAATCTGCAACAAAACTTTGGATGCCACAACCACCCAATCCGCCACCAGCCCCACTCTCCCCTGTTTTTTTTACAAATTTCGAGCTAGAGTTGCCAAATTTGGTATGACGATAGCAATTGACATTCCACATAGATCTGCAGAAAAAATTTGGATGCCACACCCACCCATTCCTCTCCAGCCCCTTTTCCTCACCTCTTACAAACTTTGAGGTAGAGTCACCAAATTTGGTATGAAGATAGAAATTGACATTCCACATAGATCTGCAGCAAAAATTTGGATGCCACACCCACCCAATCCGCCCCAGCCCCCCTCTCCCTTATTTTTCAAAATTCGAGCTAGAGTTGCAAATTTGGTATGACGATAGCAATTGACATTCCACATAGATCTGCAGAAAAAATTTGGATGCCACACCCACCCATTCCTCTCCAGCCCCTTTTCCTCACCTCTTACAAACTTTGAGGTAGAGTCACCAAATTTGGTATGAAGATAGCAATTGACATTCCACAAAGATCTGCATCAAAAATTTGGATGCCACACCCACCAATACCGCCCCCAGCCCCCCCCCCCCCTTTCACACCTTTTACAAACTTTTAGGTAGAGTCAGCATATTAGGTATGAAGATAGGAATTGACATTTCACAAAGATCTGAATCAACAATTTGGATGCCACACCCACCCATTCCTCTCCAGCCCCCCTTTCCAAACCTCTTACAAACATTGAGCTAGAGTCACCAAATTTGGTATGAAGATGGCAATTTACATTCCTCATAGTTCTGCATCAAAACTTTGGATGCCACGCCCACCCATACCGCCCCCAGCCCCCCTTTCCTTACCTTTTTACAAACTTCGAGCTAGAGTCACCAAATTTGGTATGAAGATAGCAATTGACATTCCACAATGATCTGCATCAAAACTTTGGATGCCACACCCACCCATTCCCTTCAGCCCACCTTTCCAAAGTTTTTTACAATTTTCGAGCTAGAGTCACCAAATTTGGTATGTAGATAGCAATTGACATTCCACATAGATCTGCATCAAAAATTTGGATGCCACACCTACCCAAATCGCCCCCAGCCCCCCTCTCCCCTTTTTTGTTTTTACAAATTTCGAGCTAGAGTTACCAAATTTGGTATGAAGATAGCAATTGACAGTCCACATAGATCTGCATCAAAAATTTGGATGCCACACCTACCCAATCTGCCCCCAGCCCCCCTCTCCCCTTTTTTTTTTACAAATTTCGAGCTAGAATTACCAAATTTGGTATGAAGATAGCAATTGACATTCCACATAGATCTGCAGAAAAAATTTGGATGCAATACCCACCCATTCCTCTCCAGCCCCTTTTCCACACCTCTTACAAACTTTGAGGTAGAGTCACCAAATTTGGTATGAAGATAGCAATTGACATTCCACATAGATCTGCAGCAAAAATTTGGATGCCACACCCACCCAATCCGCCCCAGCCCCCCTTTCCACAGCTTTAAAAAATTTTTAGCTAGAGTCACCAAATTTGGAAGGAAGATAGCAATTAACATTTCACATAGATCTGCATCAAAAATTTGGATGCCACATCCACCAATACCGCCCCCAGCCCCCCCTTTTCACACCTTTTACAAACTTTGAGGTAGAGTCACCAAATTTGGTATGAAGATAGAAATTGACATTCCACATAGATCTGCATCAAAAATTTGGATGCCACACCCACCCATTCCTCTCCAGACCCCCTTTTAACACCTCTTGGAAACTTTGAGGTAGAGTCACAAAACTTGGTATGAAGATAGCAATTGACATTCTACATAGATCTGCAGCAAACATTTGGATGCCACACCCACCCATTCCGCCCCCAGCCCTCTCTCCACACCTTTTATTAATTTCGTGCTAGAGTCACCAAATTTGGTATGAAGATAGCAATTGACACTTCACAAAGATCTGCATCAAAAATTTGGATGCAACACCCACCCAATCCGCTCACAGCCCCCCTCACCCCTTTTTTTTTACAAACTTCGAGCTAGAGTCACCAAATTTGGTATGAAGATAGAAATTGACATTTCACAAAGATCTGCATCAACAATTTGGATGCCACACAAACCCATTCCTCTCCAGACCCCCTTTCAACACCTCTTAGAAACTTTGAGCTAGAGTCACCAATTTCGGTATGAAGATTGCAATTGACATTCCACATAGATCTGCAGCAAAAATTTGGATGCCACAACCACCCAATCCGCCCACAGCCCCCCTCTAACCTGTTTTTTAAAAACTTCGAGCAAGAGTCACCAAATTTGGTATGAAGATAGAAATTGACATTCCACATAGATCTGCATCAAAAATTTGGATGCCACACCCACCGATTCCTCTCCAGATCCCCTTTCCTTACCTTTTACAAACTTTGAGGTAGAGTCACCAAATTTGGTTTGAAGATAGCAATTGACATTCCTCATAGATCTGCATCAACAATTTGGATGCCACACAAACCCATTCCTCTCCAGACCCCCTTTTCACACCTTTTACAAACTTTGAGGTAGAGTCACCAAATTTGGTATGAAGATAGCAATTGACATTCCACATAGATCTGCAGCAAAAATTTGGATGCCACACCCACCCAATCCGCCCCAGCCCCCCTTTCCACAGCTTTAACAAACTTTTAGCTAGATTCACCAAATTTGTGAAGGAAGATAGCAATTAACATTTCACAAAGATCTGCATCAATAATTTGGATGCCACACCCACCCATACCGCCCCCAGCCCCCCCTTATCACCACCACCTTTTACAAACTTCGTGCTAGAGTAACCAAATTTGTAATGAAGATAGCAATTGATATTTCACAAAGATCTGCATAAAAAATTTGGATGCCACACCCACCCAATCAGCTTTTAGCCCCCCTCTCCCCTTTTTTTACAAACTTCGAGCTAGAGTCACCAAATTTGGTATGAAGATAGAAATTGACATTTCACAAAGAACTGCATCAAAAATTTGGATGCCACACCCACCCAATCCGCCCCCAGCCCTCTTTCCCCACCTTATACAATCTTCTAGCTAGAGTCATCAAATTTGGTATGAAGATAGCAATTGACATTCCACATAGATCTGCAGCAAAAATTTGGATGCCACAACAACCCAATCCGCCCCCATCCACCCTCTCTCCTTTTTTTTTACGAACTTCGAGCTAGAGTCACCAAATTTGTTATGAATATAGCAATTGACATTCCACAAAGATCTGCATCAAAAATTTGGATGCCACACCCACCCAATCCGCCCAAAGCCCCCTCTCCACTGTTTTTACAAACTTTGAGGTAGAGTCACCAAGTTTGGTATGAAGATAAAAATTGACATTTCACAAAGATCTGCATCAAAAATTTGGATGCCACACCCACCCATTCCTCGCCAGCCCCCCTTTCCACACCTCTTACAAACTTTGAGCTAGAGTCACCAAATTTGGAAGGAAGATAGCAATTAACATTTCACAAAGATCTGCATCAAAATTTGGATGCCACACCCACCAATACCGCCCCAGCCCCCCCTTTTCACACATTTTACAAACTTTGAGGTAGAGTCACCAAATTTGGTATGAAGATAGCAATTGACATTCCACATAAATCTGCAACAAAAATTTGGATGCCACAACCACCCAATCCGCCACCAGCCCCACTCTCCACTTTTTTTTTACAAAATTCGAGCTAGAGTTGCCAAATTTGGTATGACGATAGCAATTGACATTCCACATAGATCTGCAGAAAAAATTTGGATGCCACACCCACCCATCCCTCTCCAGCCCCTTTTCCTCACCTCTTACAAACTTTGAGGTAGAGTCACCAAATTTGGTATGATGATAGAAATTGACATTCCACATAGATCTGCAGCAAAAATTTGGATGCCACACCCACCCAATCCGCCCCCAGCCCCCCTCTCCCCTTTTTTTTTCAAAATTCGAGCTAGAGCTGCCAAATTTGGTGTGACGATAGCAATTGACATTCCACATAGATCTGCAGAAAAAATTTGGATGCCACACCCACCCATTCCTCTCCAGCTCCTTTTCCTCACCTCTTACAAACTTTGAGGTAGAGTCACCAACTTTGGTATGAAGATAGCAATTGACATTCCACAAAGATCTGCATCAAAAATTTGGATGCCACACCCACCAATACCGCCCCCAGCCCCCCCCCTTTTCACACCTTTTACAAACTTTGAGGTAGAGTCACCAAATTTGGTATGAAGATGGCAATTTACATTCCTCATAGTTCTGCATCAAAACTTTGGATGCCACGCCCACCCATACCGCCCCCAGCCCCCCATTCCTTACCTTTTACAAACTTCGAGCTAGAGTCACCAAATTTGGTATGAAGATAGCAATTGACATTCCACAATGATCTGCATAAATAATTTGGATGCCACACCCACCCATTCCCTTCAGCTCCCCTTTCCACAGTTTTTTACAATTTTCGAGCTAGAGTCCCCAAATTTGGTATGAAGATAGCAATTGACATTCCACATAGATCTGCATCAAAAATTTGGATGCCACACCTACCCAATCCGCCCCCAGCCCCCCTCTCTCCTTTTTTTTTTTACCAATTTCGAGCTAGAGTTACCAAATTTGGTATGAAGATAGCAATTGACATTCCACATAGATCTGCAGAAAAAATTTGGATGCCATACCCACCCATTCCTCTCCAGCCCCTTTTCCTCACCTCTTACAAACTTTGAGGTAGAGTCACCAAATTTGGTATGAAGATAGCAATTGACATTCAACATAGATCTGCAGCAAAAATTTGGATTCCACACCCACCCATTCCGCCCCCAGTCCTCTCTCCACACCTTTTACAAACTTCGTGCTAGAGTTACCAAATTTGTTATGATGATAGCAATTGAAATTTCTCAAAGATCTGCATCAAAAATTTGGATGCCACACCCACCCATTCCTCTCCAGCCCCTTTTTCTCACCTCTTACAAACTTTGAGGTAGAGTCACCAAATTTGGTATGAAGATGGCAATTTACATTCCTCATAGTTCTGCATCAAAACTTTGGATGCCACGCCCACCCATACCGCCCCCAGCCCCCCATTCCTTACCTTTTACAAACTTCGAGCTAGAGTCACCAAATTTGGTATGAAGATAGCAATTGACATTCCACAATGATCTGCATAAATAATTTGGATGCCACACCCACCCATTCCCTTCAGCCCCCCTTTCCAGAGTTTTTTACAATTTTCGAGCTAGAGTCCCCAAATTTGGTATGAAGATAGCAATTGACATTCCACATAGATCTGCATCAAAAATTTGGATGCCACACCTACCCAATCCGCCCCCAGCCCCCCTCTCTCCTTTTTTTTTTACCAATTTCGAGCTAGAGTTACCAAATTTGGTATGAAGATAGCAATTGACATTCCACATAGATCTGCAGAAAAAATTTGGATGCCATACCCACCCATTCCTCTCCAGCCCCTTTTCCTCACCTCTTACAAACTTTGAGGTAGAGTCACCAAATTTGGTATGAAGATAGCAATTGACATTCCACATAGATCTGCAGCAAAAATTTGGATGCCACACCCACCCAATCCGCCCCCAGCCCCCCTCACCACTTTTTTTTTTACAAACTTCGAGCTAGAGTCACCAAATTTGGTATGAAGATAGCAATTGACATTTCACAAAGATCTGCATCAAAAATTTGGATGCCACACCCACCCAATCCGCCCAAAGCCCCCTCTCCACTGTTTTTACAAACTTTGAGGTAGAGTCACCAAGTTTGGTATGAAGATAAAAATTGACATTTCACATAGATCTGCATCAAAAATTTGGATGCCACACCCACCCATTCCTCTCCAGCCCCCCTTTCCACACCTCTTACAAACTTTGATCTAGAGTCACCAAATTTGGTAGGAAGATAGCAATTAACATTTCACAAAGATCTGCATCAAAATTTTGATGCCACACCCACCAATACCGCCCCCAGCCACCCTTTTCACACCTTTTACAAACTTTGAGGTAGAGTCACCAAATTTGGTATGAAGATAGCAATTGACATTCCACATAAATCTGCAACAAAAATTTGGATGCCACAACCACCCATTCCTCTCCAGCCCCTTTTCCAAACCTCTTACAAACTTTAAGGTAGAGTCACCAAATTTAGTATGAAGATAGCAATTGACATTCCACAAAGATCTGCATCAAAAAATTGGATGCCACACCCACCAATACCGCCCCAGCCACTCCCTTTTCACACCTTTTACAAACTTTTAGGTAGAGTCACCAAATTTGGTATGAAGATAGGAATTGACATTTCACAAAGATCTGCATCAAAAATTTTGATGCCACACCCACCCATTCCTCTCCAGCCCCCCTTTCCACACCTCTTACAAACTTTGAGCTAGAGTCACCAAAATTGGTATGAAGATGGCAATTTACATTCCTCATAGTTCTGCATCAAAACTTTGGATGCCACGCCCACCCATACCACCCCCAGCCCCCCTTTCCTTACCTTTTTACAAACTTCGAGCTAGAGTCACCAAATTTGGTATGAAGATAGCAATTGACATTCCACAATGATCTGCATCAAAAATTTGGATGCCACACCCACCAATACCGCCCCCAGCCCACCCCCCTTTTCACACCTTTTACAAACTTTTAGGTAGAGTCACCAAATTTGGTATGAAGATAGGAATTGACATTTCACAAAGATCTGCATCAAAAATTTGGATGCCACACCCACCCATTCCTCTCCAGCCCCCCTTTCCACACCTCTTACAAACTTTGAGCTAGAGTCACCAAATTTGGAAGGAAGATAGCAATTAACATTTCACAAAGATCTGAATCAAAATTTGGATGCCACACCCACCAATACCGCCCCCAGCCACCCTTTTCACACCTTTTACAAACTTTGAGGTAGAGTCACCAAATTTGGTATGAAGATAAAAATTGACATTTCACAAAGATCTGCATCAAAAATTTGGATGCCACACCCACCCATTCCCTTCAACCCCCCTTTCCACACCTCTTACAAACTTTGATCTAGAGTCACCAAATTTGGAAGGAAGATAGCAATTAACATTTCACAAAGATCTGCATCAAAATTTGGATGCCACACCCACCAATACCGCCCCCAGCCACCCTTTTCACACCTTTTACAAACTTTGAGGTAGAGTCACCAAATTTGGTATGAAGATAACAATTGACATTCCACATAAATCTGCAACAAAAATTTGGATGCCACAACCACCCATTCCTCTCCAGCCCCTTTTCCAAACCTCTTACAAACTTTAAGGTAGAGTCACCAAATTTAGTATGAAGATAGCAATTGACATTCCTCAAAGATCTGCATCAAAAAATTGGATGCCACACCCACCAATACCGCCCCCAACCCCCCCCCCCCCCCTTTTCACACCTTTTACAAACTTTTAGGTAGAGTCACCAAATTTGGTATGAAGATAGGAATTGACATTTCACAAAGATCTGCATCAAAAATTTGGATGCCACACCCACCCATTCCTCTCCAGGCCCCCTTTCCACACCTCTTACAAACTTTGAGCTAGAGTCACCAAAATTGGTATGAAGATGGCAATTTACATTCCTCATAGTTCTGCATCAAAACTTTGGATGCCACGCCCACCCATACCACCCCCAGCCCCCCTTTCCTTACCTTTTACAAACTTCGAGCTAGAGTCACCAAATTTGGTATGAAGATAGCAATTGACATTCCACAATGATCTGCATCAAAAATTTGGATGCCACACCCACCAATACCGCCCCCAGCCCACCCCCCTTTTCACACCTTTTACAAACTTTTAGGTAGAGTCACCAAATTTGGTATGAAGATAGGAATTGACATTTCACAAAGATCTGCATCAAAAATTTGGATGCCACACCCACCCATTCCTCTCCAGCCCCCCTTTCCACACCTCTTACAAACTTTGAGCTAGAGTCACCAAATTTGGTATGAAGATAGCAATTAACATTCCACATAGATCTGCATCAAAAATTTGGATGCCACACCTACCCAATCCGCCCCCAGCCCCCACTTTGAGGTAGACTCACCAAATTTGGAAGGAAGATAGCAATTAACATTTCACAAAGATCTGCATCAAAATTTGGATGCCACACCCTCCAATACCGCCCCAGCCCCCCCTTTTCACACCTTTTACAAACTTTGAGGTAGAGTCACCAAATTTGGTATGAAGATAGTAATTGACATTCCACATAAATCTGCAACAAAAATTTGTATGCCACGCCCACCCATACCGCCCCCAGTCCCCCTTTCCTTACCTTTTACAAACTTTGAGGTAGAGTCACCAAATTTGTTATGATGATAACAATTGAAATTTCTCAAAGATCTGCATCAAAAATTTGGATGCCACACCCACCCAATCCGCCCCAAGCCCTGTCTCCCCACTTTATACAAACTTCTAGCAAGAGTCACCAAATTTGGTATGAAGATAGCAATTGACATTCCACATAGATCTGCAGCAAAAATTTTGATGCCACACCCACCCAATCCGCCCCCAGCCCCCCTCACCACTTTTTTTTTTACAAACTTCGAGCTAGAGTCACCAAATTTGGTATGAAGATAGCAATTGACATTTCACAAAGATCTGCATCAAAAATTTGGATGCCACACCCACCCAATCCACCCCCAGCCCCCCTCACCACTTTTTTTTTACAAACTTCGAGCTAGAGTCACCAAATTTGGTATGAAGATAGCAATTGACCTTCCACATAAATCTGCAACAAAAATTTGGATGCCACAACCACCCAATCCGCCACCAGCCCCACTCTCCCCTTTTTTTTTTACAAATTTCGAGCTAGAGTTGCCAAATTTGGTATGACGATAGCAATTGACATTCCACATAGATCTGCAGAAAAAATTTGGATGCCACACCCACCCATTCCTCTCCAGCCCCTTTTCCTCACCTCTTACAAACTTTGTGGTAGAGTCACCAAATTTGGTATGAAGATAGAAATTGACATTCCACATAGATCTGCATCAAAAATTTGGATGCCAGACCCACCCAATCCGCCCCCAGCCCCCCTCTCTCCTTTTTTTTTTTTGAAAATTCGAGCTAGAGCTGCCAAATTTGGTATGACGATAGCAATTGACATTCCACATAGATCTGCAGAAAAAATTTGGATGCCACACCCACCCATTCCTCTTCAGCCCCTTTTCCTCACCTCTTACAAACTTTGAGGTAGAGTCACCAAATTTGGTATGAAGATAGCAATTGACATTCCACATAGATCTGCAGCAAAAATTTGGATTCCACACCCACCCATTCCGCCCCCAGTCCTCTCTCCACACCTTTTACAAACTTCGTGCTTGAGTCACCAAATTTGTTATGATGATAGCAATTGAAATTTCTCAAAGATCTGCATCAAAAATTTGGATGCCACACCCACCCAATCCGCCCCCAGCCCTCTCTTCCCACTTTATACAAACTTCTAGCTAGAGTCACCAAATTTGGTATGAAGATAGCAAATGACATTCCACATAGATCTGCAGCAAAAATTTTGATGCCACACCCACCCAATCCGCCCCCAGCCCCCCTCACCACTTTTTTTTTACAAACTTCGAGCTAGAGTCACCAAATTTGGTATGAAGATAGCAATTGACATTTCACAAAGATCTGCATCAAAAATTTGGATGCCACACCCACCCAATCCGCCCCCAGCCCTCTTTCCCCACTATATACAAACTTCTAGCTAGAGTCACCAAATTTGGTATGAAGATAGCAATTGACATTCCACATAAATCTGCAACAAAAATTTGGATGCCACAACCACCCAATCCGCCACCAGCCCCACTCTCCCCTTTTTTTTTTTACAAATTTCGAGCTAGAGTTGCCAAATTTGGTATGACGATAGGAATTGACATTCCACATAGATCTGCAGAAAAAATTTGGATGCCACACCCACCCATTCCTCTCCAGCCCCTTTTCCTCACCTCTTACAAACTTTGAGGTAGAGTCACCAAATTTGGTATGAAGATAGAAATTGACATTCCACATAGATCTGCATCAAAAATTTGGATGCCACACCCACCCAATCCTCCCCCAGCCCCACTCTCCCCTTTTTTTTTTTTACAAATTTCGAGCTAGAGTTGCCAAATTTGGTATGACGATAGGAATTGACATTCCACATAGATCTGCAGAAAAAATTTGGATGCCACACCCACCCATTCCTCTCCAGCCCATTTTTCTCACCTCTTACAAACTTTGAGGTAGAGTCACCAAATTTGGTATGAAGATAGCAATTGACATTCCACATAGATCTGCAGCAAAAATTTGGATTCCACACCCACCCATTCCGCCCCCAGTCCTCTCTCCACACCTTTTACAAACTTCGTGCTAGAGTCACCAAATTTGTTATGATGATAGCAATTGAAATTTTTCAAAGATCTGCATCAAAAATTTGGATGCCACACCCACCCAATCCGCCCCCAGCCCTCTCTCCCCACTTTATACAAACTTCTAGCTAGAGTCACCAAATTTGGTATGAAGATAGCAATTGACATTCCACATAGATCTGCAGCAAAAATTTTGATGCCACACCCACCCAATCCGCCCCCAGCCCCCCTCTCCCCTTTTTTTTTTTACAAACTTCGAGCTAGGTTCACCAAATTTGGTATAAAGATAGCAATTGACATTTCACAAAGATCTGCATCTAAAATTTGGATGCCACACCCACCCAATCCGCCCCCAGCCCTCGCTCCCCACCTAATACAAACTTCTAGCTGGAGTCACCAAATTTGGTATGAAGATAGCAATTGACATTCCACATAGGTCTGCAGCAAAAATTTGGATGCCACACCCACCAAATCCGCCCCAGCCCCCCTCTCCCCTTTTTTTTTACAAACTTCGAGCTAGAGTCACCAAATTTGGTATGAAGATAGCAATTGACATTTCACAAAGATCCTCATCAAAAATTTGGATGCCATACCCACCCATTCCTCTCCAGCCACCCTTTCCTCACTTCTTACAAACTTTGAGGTAGAGTCACCAAATTTAGTATGAATATAGCAATTGACATTCCACATAGATCTGCAGCAAAAATTTGGATGCCACAACCACCCAATCCGCCCCCAGCCCCCCTCTCCCCTTTTTTTTTTTTTCAAAATTCGAGCTAGAGTTGCCAAATTTGGTATGACGATAGGAATTGACATTCCACATAGATCTGCAGAAAAAATTTGGATGCCACACCCACCCATTCCTCTCCAGCCCCTTTTCCTCACCTCTTACAAACTTTGAGGTAGAGTCACCAAATTTGGTATGAAGATAGTAATTGACATTCCACATAGATCTGCATCAAAAATTTGGGTGCCACACCCACCCAATCCGCCCCCAGCCCCCCTCTCCCCTTTTTTTTTTCAAAATTCGAGCTAGAGCTGCCAAATTTGGTATGACGATAGCAATTGACATTCCACATAGATCTGCAGAAAAAATTTGGATGCCACACCCACCCATTCCTCTCCAGCCCCTTTTCCTCACCTCTTACAAACTTTGAGGTAGAGTCACCAAATTTGGTATGAAGATAGCAATTGACATTCCACATAGATCTGCAGCGAAAATTTGGATTCCACACCCACCCATTCCGCCCCCAGTCCTCTCTCCACACCTTTTACAAACTTCGTGCTAGAGTCACCAAATTTGTTATGATGATAGCAATTGAAATTTTTCAAAGATCTGCATCAAAAATTTGGATGCCACACCCACCCAATCCGCCCCCAGCCCTCTCTCCCCACTTTATACAAACTTCTAGCTAGAGTCACCAAATTTGGTATGAAGATAGCAATTGACATTCCACATAGATCTGCAGCAAAAATTTGGATGCCACACCCACCCAATCCGCCCCAGCCCCCCTCTCCCATTTTTTTTTTACAAACTTCGAGCTAGAGTCACCAAATTTGGTATAATGATAGCAATTGACATTTCACAAAGATCTGCATCTAAAATTTGGATGCCACACCCACCCAATCCGCCCCCAGCCCTCGCTCCCCACCTAATACAAACTTATAGCTGGAGTCACCAAATTTGGTATGAAGATAGCAATTGACATTCCACATAGATCTGCAGCAAAAATTTGGATGCCACACCCACCAAATCCGCCCCCAGCCCCCCTCTCCCCTTTTTTTTTACAAACTTCGAGCTAGAGTCACCAAATTTGGTATGAAGATAGCAATTGACATTTCACAAAGATCCTCATCAAAAATTTGGATGCCACACCCACCCAATCCGCCCAAAGCCCCCTCTCCACTGTTTTTACAAACTTTGAGGTAGAGTCACCAAGTTTGGTATGAAGATAAAAATTGACATTTCACAAAGATCTGCATAAAAAATTTGGATGCCATACCCACCCATTCCTCTCCAGCCACCCTTTCCTCACTTCTTACAAACTTTGAGGTAGAGTCACCAAATTTAGTATGAAGATAGCAATTGACATTCCACATAGATCTGCAGCAAAAATTTGGATGCCACAACCACCCATTCCGCCCCCAGCCCTCTTCACCCATCTTATACAATCTTCTAGCTAGAGTCATCAAATTTGGTATGAAGATAGCAATTGACATTCCACATAGATCTGCAGCAAAAATTTGGATGCCACAACAACCCAATCCGCCCCCATCCCCCCTCTCTCCTTTTTTTTTTTACGAACTTCGAGCTAGAGTCACCAAATTTGTTATGAAGAAGATCTGCATCAAAAATTTGGATGCCACACCCACCCATCCGCCCAAGCCCCTCTCCAGTTTTACAACTTGAGTAGAGCCAGTTTGAGAAAATGCATTCCAAGATCTCACAAATTGGATGCACACACCCATTCCTCCGCCCCCTTCACACCTTACAACTTGAGCTAGAGTTACCAAATTTGGAAGGAAGATAGCAATTAACATTTCACAAAGATCTTCATCAAAATTTGGATGCCACACCCACCAATACCGCCCCAGCCCCCCCTTTTCACACCTTTTACAAACTTTGAGGTAGAGTCACCAAATTTGGTATGAAGATAGCAATTGACATTTCACATAAATCTGCAACAAAAATTTGGATGCCACAACCACCCAATCCGCCACCAGCCCCACTCTCCCCTGTTTTTTTTTACAAATTTCGAGCTAGAGTTGCCAAATTTGGTATGACGATAGCAATTGACATTCCACATAGATCTGCAGAAAAAATTTGGATGCCACACCCACCCATTCCTCTCCAGCCCCTTTTCCTCACCTCTTACAAACTTTGAGGTAGAGTCACCAAATATGGTATGAAGATAGAAATTGACATTCCACATAGATCTGCAGCAAAAATTTGGATGCCACACCCACCCAATCCGCCCCCAGCCCCCTCTCCCCTTTTTTTCATAATTCGAGCTAGAGTTGCCAAATTTGGTATAACGATAGGAATTGACATTCCACATCGATCTGCAGAAAAAATTTGGATGCCACACCCACCCATTCCTCTCCAGTCCCCCTTTCCACACCTCTTACAAACTTTGAGGTAGAGTCACCAAATTTGGTATGAAGATAGCAATTGACATTCCACAAAGATCTGCATCAAAAATTTGGATGCCACACCCACCAATACCGCCCCCAGCTCCCCCCTTTTCACACCTTTTACAAACTTTGAGGTAGAGTCACCAAATTTGGTATGAAGACAGGAATTGACATTTCACAAAGATCTGCATCAAAAATTTGGATGCCACACCCACCCATTCCTCTCCAGCCCCCCTTTCCACACCTCTTACAAACTTTGAGCTAGAGTCACCAAATTTGGTATGAATTTTTTCAATTCGCTCTCTTTTTGCATCGCAACGGACGTGTTTTTTTTATGCGCTTCGCTTTTTTGAATATTGTGCGTCTTATTTCTGGTATTAATTTCGCGAATTTGAGTAAACTAATAGTTTTGTGACTTTGTGTTTTGTCGGTTTGCCTAAACCCAAAGTGGACATTAAATTAACGATTTAATTTGCATTTGTTTTAAAGTGTTTCGAAGTACAACAACAAACTGCAGTCCAGCATACTGAAAAATTTGCTCAAATTGCTGCCGCCTGCTTTTGTTTTAATTTTGTGCTTTTACGCTCACTCTCTCTTTCTTTTTTCAAGCACTGCAGTGCATTAAACCGTTTCTTGATCGTTTACTCTAACGCGCTCTTTTGTGTTGGTTTCTCCGTTGCTTGTTGCTTTCGGTGGTCGCGCTCGCGCCGTTTTTATACCCTTAACCCATAAAATGGGTAAATAAGGGTATAATGGTTTTGTGCAAAAGTATGTAACAGGCAGAAGGAAGCATCTCCGACCCTATAAAGTATATATATTCTTGATCAGCATCAACAGCCGAGACGATATAGCCATGTCCGTCTGTCCGTCTGTCTGTCCGTCTGTCCGTCTGTATGAACGCGTGGATCTCAGAGACTACAAGAGCTAGAGACTTCTGATTTTGTATTTAAGTTCTCCTATACCATGAGCAGAACAAGTTTGCTTCAAATTATCGATAACTATTCTGGTTTCCGATATACACATAATATCGATAACAATAAAATATCGAATTTGGAAAATCTAAAAATGAGGGTTGAAGTAATGAATAATGATAGAACTTTTCTGAAAATTTCGTCCAAATCGGTTGAGAAACACCGGAGATATTGAACTTAATCGATTGAAGCTAAGCCAGTATACCAAAGTCTTATATAAATTAAATATATTTATTGCAACTGGGTTCAGGGTATCTTCTAGTCGGGCTCTCCCGACTAGAGCCTTCTTACTTGTTGTTTGTGAAGCTGTGAAGTAAGTTTTGTTTGTAGCTTTACTATTTGCACATTAGGGTGGACCTGTGTCTTAATAATAACAATTTTTCTGTAGAGATTTTTATTTTTTTTTTTATTTATTAATTTTGTTTTTACTTTTATATTCTTTTAATAAATTCAATAAAAATGTCTGTTTGCTTCTATGCGAATTGTCAAGTCCGTGCTAACTCAAAAATGGGTTTTGTCTGCTGCTGGATGTGCACAAATGTTGCTCATGAGCAATGTGCTGGCATTAATGGCCGTATCTCAGACCTCTAGAAGGATACTTATTTAGAGTGGCCGTGTTGGTCATGTTTGGAGAAAAAAAAAGACATTGCAAGCTTTATAGGAACTCAGCTTGGCTTAGAGGGCGTTTTCAGTCAGTTGAATAAACTGTGTGAAAAATTCTCATCGGTTCAGAGAAACCTTAGCGAGAAAAATCTCGTACAGGATTCTCCAAAGCGTAAAAAGGCCAACGTTGGGCAGTTATCGGGCTCTGTGACGTTGGAAAATACTCCAAACGCTCCGATACCACAGGGTAAAGTAAATAAATATCTTCATGTCCCTTCTACTAAAGTTATCGAGAACATAGATGATATAACAATAACTCCCATGGATATTGTCTTATCTGATCCCGATCCTTCGGTTCCTTTGGTGGTTAGTAGTGTTGATGTTAATCAACAAAAAAACTCTATCAAACCTAAAGAGCCAAATATTCAATTATCCGAGACTGAGTCTTCCAAACCAGCCTCAGTGGAGGATATAATTAAAAAATTTGTTGCTGTCCCACCTAAAAAACAAATATTTGTTTCAAGGCTTCCCCCTGATTTAACATCAGATGGTGTCAAGGTCTATATCAAGGCCAAATCGAATGCCAATGTCACGGTGGAGAAATTCAAATTTGCTTATGATCGGAACATTTCGTCTTTTAAAATCAGTGTTTCGAATCAAGATTTTTGCACCATATGCTGCAAAGAATTTTGGCCAGAACACATAATTGTGAAAGAGTATACTGCAAGAAAAAAAAATCGGCCCCCGATTGTATCTACACTTCCGGTGGTTGGTTCTAAGGTAACTCTCCCAATTACTGATAGTTCAAAAAACTAACATCCTCCTTCTTACTTGGCTATCAGAATGTAAGAGGTCTTTGTAGTAAACTCACTAGTTTATACCTTAATAGTCTTTCTTTCCCTTTCCACTCATTGCCTTTACTGAAACGTGGTTAAGGCAAGACATTCTCAATTCCGAAATTCTATGTAGTACATATTCTATTTACAGAAAGGACCGTAGTCTTCGGCGTGGTGGTCGAGTGCTTATTGCTGTGAATGTAGACTTTTCTTCTGAAACAGTCGTATTAGATAGTTCTTTTGATATAGAGTTTATTGCTGTAAAGCTAAACATTTGCGGTATTAACATTTTTATCACTTGTTCGTATATACCTCCTTCTTCTGTTCTCTCTAACTATGAGACACATCTATCTGCTATTCATTCTGTCTCTGCCTTGCTTTCTGATCGTGATTTTCTTGTAGTTCTTGGTGATTTCAACATTGCTGAAGCTACTTGGATTTCTTGTCCTGACTCTGGTGCCCTGACTCCCACGGCCCCGAATGAATTTTTAATCGACCTACTTGGGATGTCATTGAGTCAAATTAATGCTATCCCAAATTCTCTCAATAAAATGCTTGATCTGATTTTTGTTTTGGATTCATCATCTTCATCCGTTTCCCGTTCCCAGCCTATATCTTATCCCGAGACTTATACCATCCTACGTTGGAGCTGTTGATTAATTTACCTTCCCGAACGCGTTGCAATTTCAGGATGCCTTTGAGTCGAGTTCGTCATTTTCGGAAAACTGATTTTGAGGGACTCGCTCTGCTTTTATCCCAAACTGACTGGTCTCCCCTCTACGAGTCTGACGACTTGGACGTGGCAGTCAGTATTTTTTATAATACCTTATATTCTTTATTTGATTTATGTGTCCCGGTTGGTGAGCTAAACAGGTCTAACAAACCTGTGTGGTTTACCCGAGAGTTGACAACTCTCAAAAATCGAAAATCTAAACTCTACAAGAGATTTAGAAAAAACGGCTCATCGGTAACCTATTCTGCATACTTGATTGCTCGTGCCAGTTTTGATATCTTAAATAACCTATGTTATAAGAATTACCTGACTCGGTGTAGATTACAGTTTCAGCAGGATCCAAAGCAGTTTTTTGATTTTGTTAATGCGAAGCGTAGGTCATCGACACTCCCAACGGAAGTATTCTTTGAGGAAACGAAGGCCAATTCTGATCAGGAGATTGCAAATATATTTGCCCAATTTTTCAAACGACTTATAGCTCATGTCAATCTCAAGTCGGTTTGCCTTACCCTTATCAGGTTAATGGCTCGAATCGCATCTTTGAACTGAAAATCACTGAAAACTCACTTTTAAATAATCTTCATGTTTTGAAACCTATATTTTCCCCAGGACCTGACGGAGTGCCAAGCTGTGTGCTTAGACACTGCGCTCATGGTCTTTTAAAGCCGTTGCTTAAAATGTTTAACTTGTCCCTGGAGTTAGGCTCCTTTCCAAAAATTTGGAAAGAGTCATTTATTATTCCTCTCCATAAAAAAGGAAACAAATCTAATGTTCAAAATTATAGGGGTATCTCCAAGTTGTCTGCTATTCCTAAGATTTTTGAAAAATTAATAACCTCCCATCTTCAACACCAATGCAAATCTATTATTTCACCGTTCCAGCACGGATTTATGAAACAAAGATCTACTACCACTAATTTGTTAGAATTAACTTCGTTTGTTATCAAGGGTTTTCAGGACAAATTGCAGACTGATGTTATTTATACTGATTTTAGTAAGGCTTTCGACTCTGTAAATCATCGTCTCCTAATACATAAACTTGAACTCTTGGGCTTTTCAAATATTCTAGTTCTTTGGATTAAAGACTACCTAACTCTTAGAACTCAGAGGGTTTTATTTAAAGGGTCCGTTTCCAAGACGGTTCAGGTCACTTCAGGCGTTCCTCAGGGTAGTCATCTTGGTCCTTTATTATTTATTTTGTTTATAAACGATCTTCCATCGGTTATAAAGTTCTCTCGGGTTTTTATGTACGCTGATGATGTAAAGTTATGCACGTCAGCTGCAACTCCCCTAGCTGCTCAACAGCTCCAAAGAGATTTAGACAACTTTCAAATGTGGTGTAAAGTAAATTTTTTAAATCTTAATTACAGTAAATGTAAAGTAATGTCATTTTTTAGATGTTTGCCCTTTTTAATATTTATTTTCTTGACAACAAACCACTAGACAGAATTGAATGGGTTGACGATTTGGGCATTGTTATGGACCCAAAGCTTAAGTTTGACAAGCATATTTCTTCAATTTCTAATCGAGCATCTGGTGTCTTGGGCTTCATTAAGCGCTGGTCGAAGGAGTTCAACGATCCCTACTTAACAAAAACTCTGTATACTTCTCTTGTACGACCGATTCTGTAATATGGATCTTGTATATGGTTTCCCAAATACGAAATTCATCAGAATAAAATAGAGTCGGTACAAAAACAATTTCTGCTCTTCGCACTTAGAGGTCTTAACTGGGACACTAACAATAATTTGCCATCTTATCGTAGTAGACCTTTACTAATAGATCTTCCTTCTCTTAATGATCGTAGAGTAATGCTTTCATTTTCCTTTTTTCACAAATTAATTAATGGTGAAATTGATTCTTCTGAATTAATTAACCAAATTAACTTTGCTGTTCCTATTAGAAATACTAGAAATTTTGTACCTATATCTCTTCAAACTTGTAATTCTAATTATGCTCTTCATAACCCTTTTCGTATTCTGTGTTCTATTTATAACGATCTTTTCCACTTAATACACAGTGCCACTCCTACTTGCTCTATAAAAAAGTAAGTTTTGTGTCATTTGTCTGCATGTTCGCGATCATCGTAACCGCACGTTAAGCGGAGCGCCCCTCGGTCGGATGGGCGGGAGGTGGGTCGCTTTCTGCGTGGGTCCGCGCGTTAACAAGCCGGTGCTTGGTATCGTTGGGCCACTTGACTGTACTGTTCGTTAGTACATCTACGTCCAATTAAGATGGCAATTTACATTCCTCATAGTTCTGCATCAAAACTTTGGATGCCACGCCCACCCATACCGCCCCCAGCCACCCTTTCCTTACCTTTTACAAACTTCGAGCTAGAGTCACCAAATTTGGTATGAAGATAGCAATTGACATTCCACAACGATCTGCATCAATAATTTGGATGCCACACCCACCCATTCCCTTCAGCCCCCCGTTCCACAGTTTTTTACAATTTTCGAGCTAGAGTCCCCAAATTTGGTATGAAGATAGCACTTGACATTCCACATAGATCTGCATAAAAAATTTGGATGCCACACCTACACAATCCGCCCCCAGCCCCCCTCTCCGCTTTTTTTTTTTACAAATTTCGAGCTAGAGTCACCAAGTTTGGAATGAAGATAAAAATTGACATTTCACAAAGATCTGCATCAAAAATTTGGATGCCACACCCACCCATTCCTCTCCAGCCCCCCTTTCCACACCTCTTACAAACTTTGAGCTAGAGTCACCAAAATTTGGAAGGAAGATAGCAATTAACATTTCACAAATATCTGCAGCAAAAATTTGGATTCCACACCCACCCATTCCGCCCCCAGCCCTCTCTCCCCACTTTATACAAACTTCTAGCTAGAGTCACCAAATTTGGTATGAAGATAGCAATTGACATTCCACATAGATCTGCAGCAAAATTTTGGATGCCACACCCACCCAAACCGCCCCCAGCCCCCCTCTCCAATTTTTTTTTACAAACTTCGAGCTAGAGTCACCAAATTTGGTATGAAGATAGCAATTGACATTTCACAAAGATCTACATCAAAAATTTGGATGCCGAACCCACCCAATCCGCCCCCAGCCCTCGCTCCACACCTTATACAAACTTCTAGCTGGAGTCACCAAATTTGGTATGAAGATAGCAATCCTATCCTCTCCAGCCCCCCTTTCCACACCTTCTACAAACTTTGAGGTAGAGTTACCAAATTTGCTATGAAGATAGCAATTGCCATTGTACATAGATCTGCAGCAAAAATTTGGATGCCACACCCACCCATTCCGCCCCCAGCCCTCTCTCCCCACCTTTTGCAAACATTCAGTCAGAGTCACCAAATTTGGTATGAAGATAGCAATTGACATTTCACAAAGATCTGCATCAAAAATTCTGATGCCACACGCACCCAATCCACCCCCAGCCCTCTCTCCCAACCTTTTACAAACTGCGAGCTAGAGTCACCAAAAAGAAAGATAGAAATTGACATTTCATAAAGATCTGCATTAAAAATTTGGATGCCACACCCACCCAATCCACCCCCAGCCCTCTCTCCCAACCTTTTACAAACTGCGAGCTAGAGTCACCAAAAAGAGAGATAGAAATTGACATTTCACAAAGATCTGCATCAAAAATTTGGATGCCACACCCACCCAATCCACCCCCAGCCCTCTCTCCATACCTTTTACAAACTTCGTGCTAGAGTCACCAAATTTGTTATGAAGATAGCAATTGAAATTTCTCAAAGATCTGCATCAAAAATTTGGATGCCACACCCACCCAATCCGCCCCCAGCCCTCTCTCCACACTTTATACAAACTTCTAGCTAGAGTCACCAAATTTGGTATGAAGATAGCAATTGACATTCCACATAGATCTGCAGCAAAAATTTGGATGCCACACCAACCCAATCCGCCCCCAGCCCCCCTCTCCACTTTTTTTTTTACAAACTTCGAGCTAGAGTCTCCATTTTTGGTATGAAGATAGCAATTGACATTTCACAAAGATCTGCATCAAAAATTTGGATGCCACAACCACCCATTCCGCCCCCAGCCCTCTCTCCACACCTTTTACAAACTTCGTGCTAGAGTCACCAAATTTGGTATGAAGATAGCAATTGACATTCCACATAGATCTGCATCAAAAATTTGGATGCCATACCCATCTTATCCTCTCCAGCCCCCGTTTCCACACCTCCTACAAACTTTGAGGTAGAGTCACCAAATTTGCTATGAAGATAGCAATTGACATTCCACATAGATCTGCAGCAAAAATTTGGATGCCACACCCACCCATTCCGCCCCCAGCCCTCTCTCCCCACCTTTTAAAAACTTTGAGTCAGAGTCACCAAATTTGGCATGAAGATAGCAATTGACATTCACAAAGATCTGCATCAAAAATTCTGATGCCACAGCCACCCAATCCACCCCCAGCCCTCTCTCCCAACCTAGAGTCACCAAAAAGAAATATAGAAATTGACATTTCACAAAGATCTGCATCAAAAATTTGGATGCCACACCCACCCAATCCACCCCCAGCCCTCTCTCCCAACCTTTTACAAACTGCGAGCTAGAGTCACCAAAAAGAAATATAGAAATTGACATTTCACAAAGATCTGCATCAAAAATTTGGATGCCACACCCACCCATTCCTCTCCAGTCCCCCTTTCCACACCTCTTACAAACTTTGAGCTAGAGTCACCAAATTTGGTATGAAGATAGCAATTGAAATTCCACACAGATCTGCATCAAAACTTTGGATGCCACACCCACCAATACCGCCCCAGCCCCCCTTTCCACAGTTTGTACAATTTTCGAGCTAGAGTCACAAAATTTGGTATGAAGATAGAAATTGACATTTCACAAAGATCTGCCGCAAAAATTTGGATGCCACACCCACCCAATCCGCCCCCAGCCCTCTCTCCCCACCTCTTACAAACTTCGAGCTAGAATCACCAAATTTTGTATGAAGATAAAAATTGACATTTCACAAAGGTCTGCATCAAAAATTTGGATGCCACACCCACCGATTCCTCTCCAGCCCCCCTTTCCACACCTCTTACAAACTTTGAGCTAGAGTCACCAAATTTGGAAGGAAGATAGCAATTAACATTTCACAAAGATCTGCATCAAAAATTTGGATGCCAAACTCACCAATACCGCCCCCAGCCCCCCCTTTTCTCACCTTTTACAAACTTTTAGGTAGAGTCACCAAATTTGGTATGAAGATAGCAATTGACATTTCACATAAATCTGCAACAAAAATTTGGATGCCACAACCACCCAATCCGCCCCTAGCCCCACTCTCACCTTTATTTTTTTTTACAAATTTCGAGCTAGAGTTGCCAAATTTGGTATGACGATTGCAATTGACATTCCACATAGATCTGCAGAAAAAATTTGGATGCCACACCCACCCATTCCTCTCAAGCCCCTGTTCCTCACCTCTTACAAACTTTGAGGTAGAGTCACCAAATTTGGTATGAAGATAGAAATTGACATTCCACATAGATCTGCAGCAAAAATTTGGATGCCACACCCACCCAATCCGCCCCCAGCCCCCTTCTCTTATTTTTTTTTTTACAAATTTCGAGCTAGAGTTGCCAAATTTGGTATGACGATAGCAATTGACATTCCACATAGATCTGCAGAAAAAATTTGGATGCCATACCCACCCATTCCTCTCCAGCCACCCTTTCCACACCTCTTACAAACTTTGAGGTAGAGTCACCAAATTTGGTATGAAGATAGCAATTGACATTCCACATAGATCTGCAGCAAAAATTTGGATGCCACAACCACCCATTCCGCCCCCAGCCCTCTCTCCACACCTTTTACAAACTTCGTGCTAGAGTCACCAAATTATGTATGAAGATAGGAATTGACATTTCACAAAGATCTGCATCAAAAATTTGGATGCCACACCCACCCATTCCTCTCCAGCCCCCCTTTCCAAACCTCTTACAAACTTTGGGCTAGAGTCACCAAATTTGGTATGAAGATGGCAATTTACATTCCTCATAGTTCTGCATCAAAACTTTGGATGCCACGCCCACCCATACCGCCCCCAGCCCCCCTCTCCCCTTTTTTTTTTACAAATTTCGAGCTAGAGTTACCAAATTTGGTATGAAGATAGCAATTGACATTCCACATAGATCTGCAGAAAAAATTTGGATGCCATACCCACCCATTCCTCTCCAGCCCCTTTTCCTCACCTCTTACAAACTTTGCGGTAGAGTCACCAAATTTGGTATGAAGATAGCAATTGACATTCCACATAGATCTGCAGCAAAAATTTGGATTCCACACCCATCCATTCCGCCCCCAGTCCTCTCTCCACACCTTTTACAAACTTCGTGCTAGAGTCACCAAATTTGTTATGATGATAGCAATTGAAATTTCTCAAAGATCTGCATCAAAAATTTGGATGCCACACCCACCCAATCCACCCCCAGCCCTCTCTCCCCACTTTATACAAACTTCTAGCTAGAGTCACCAAATTTGGTATGAAGATAGCAATTGACATTCCACATAGATCTGTAGCAAAAATTTGGATGCCACGCGCACCCAATCCGCCCCCAGCCCCCCCTCTCCCCTTTTTTTTACAAACTTCGAGCTAGGTTCACCAAATTTGGTATGAAGATAGCAATTGACATTTCACAAAGATCTGCATCAAAAATTTGGATGCCACACCCACCCAATCCGCCCCCAGCCCTCGCTCCGCACCTTATACAAACTTCTAGCTGGAGTCGCCAAATTTGGTATGAAGATAGCAATTGACATTCCACATAGATCTGCAGCAAAAATTTGGATGCCACACCCACCAAATCCGCCCCCAGCCCCCTTCTCACCTTTTTTTTTTACAAACTTTGAGGTAGTCACCAAATTTGGTATGAAGATAGAAAATGACATTTCACAAAGATCTGCATCAAAAATTTGGATGCCACACCCACCCATTCCTCTCCAGTCACCCTTTCCTCACCTCTTACAAACTTTGTGGTAGAGTCACCAAATTTGGTATGAAGATAGCAATTGACATTCCACATAGATCTGCAGCAAAAATTTGGATGCCACAACCACCCATTCCGCCCCCAGCCCTCTCTCCACACCTTTTACAAACTTCGTGCTAGAGTCACCAAATTTGGTATGAAGATAGCAATTGACATTTCACAATGATCTGCATAAATAATTTGGATGCCACACCCACCCATTCCCTTCAGCCCCCCTTTCCTAAGTTTTTTACAATTTTCGAGCTAGAGTCCTCAAACTTGGTATGAAGATAGCAATTGACATTCCACATAGATCTGCATCACAAATTTGGATGCCACACCCACCAAATCCGCCCCCAGCCCCCTTCTCACCTTTTTTTTTTACAAACTTTGAGGTAGTCACCAAATTTGGTATGAAGATAGAAAATGACATTTCACAAAGATCTGCATCAAAAATTTGGATGCCACACCCACCCATTCCTCTCCAGTCACCCTTTTCACACCTTTTACAAACTTTTAGGTAGAGTCACCAAATTTGGTATGAAGATAGCAATTGACATTTCACATAAATCTGCAACAAAAATTTGGATGCCACAACCACCCAATCCGCCCCTAGCCCCACTCTCACCTTTATTTTTTTTTACAAATTTCGAGCTAGAGTTGCCAAATTTGGTATGACGATTGCAATTGACATTCCACATAGATCTGCAGAAAAAATTTGGATGCCACACCCACCCATTCCTCTCCAGCCC
>JARNME010000220.1:0-68456 GCA_030179655.1 Scaptomyza flava
AGTCGGCATCATCTGGATCCGACGTGAGCTCAACTGAGGACCGTGAAACCCAACGCAAGCCAGCCGCAAGTGCAGCTCTAAGCCCTAACAAGGTTGCGGTACTCGCTCAGAACGACGAAAACTCTCAGTCAAACGCTGCAACTGCCGCAGCAGAGCCCAGCACCTTTGCACCCAAGATTCCCCCCATCTTTATTTCCTCTGTTGGCAACATCTCTGACATGCTCATCTTTATAATAGATGCAATAAACAGCGACAACTTCTCGAATTCAGCAGGTCGAGACGGTCAGGTTCGCGTTATTACCGCCAGCATCGAGGACTACAAGAAGTTAATCCGTGCACTTAAATCAAGCAGGTTGAATTTCACAGCTATTAGCTGAAGAACGAAAGAGCGTACAGAGCTGGCATCAGGAACCTGCACCACAGCACCTCACAAAGTCGAATTCGTTATGAAATTAACAAGCACAGAACAACCAAAGCGCCATTGCTGGAGTTGCCAAAAACTCTGCAATCTTCAACGCTCCCTCTTATGTCAACCCCAACGTTCCCCCGACCACGCTGCAAAGTGGCTCCTCCTATGCTCACCTGTAACAAATCATAAAACTTCTGCAGGCTCAAATGGCGCAAATGACACTTATGATGAACACGATCCTGGCTAACGGCCTATGCAAGAGTAGGCCTGAGATCGTTGTACCTTAAACGGAACAACGTTGACATCATGCTCGTCTCAGAGACTCACCTTACCACGCAGTCCTTTTTCAAAATCAGCGGATACGACCTCCTCCAGCGGCAACACCAGAGGTGAAGTTGCCATCATCATAAAATTGAGGATGAAATACGCAGGAAACTCGTTAGCCCTACTCCCGTGGCTCCAAGCGGCATCCCTGAGCATTCCCACCTCCCTTGGAATCCTTACGATAGCCTCCTGCTATGCTCCTCCCAGACACACAGTCGACACCCAATCTTCCCTGCAAATTCTAAATTCGTTTGGCTCATTTATCATCGGAGGCGACTTTAAAGCCAAACACACGTGGTGGGGCTCCAGGTGCAATAGGCCCAAAGGAGTTGCCCTCATGCCTTGCATAGGCATACTCAATCTGACCACCCAATATTCTGGCCAACCAATATACTGGCCAACGGATCCCCAGAAAAGCCCTGACGTCTTGGATATTGCAGTGCCCCGAGGAAACAACCACAGCAGAGTTCACACTGAAGCCGACTTCGACCTTCACTCTGACCACACCGCGGTCAAAGTCTGGCTGGACACCCCAGGCGAGCTGATCAAGCGCACCACCAGGCTACTCAGTGAGAGCTCCAACATTGAATCTTTTAAAAAAATGCTTGCAGCGATTACTGAGCCCAACGCCAGCCTCAACAGTGTAGAGGATACCGGCAAAACTAAGGAAAAGCTCACGCGTGACATTTGCGAATCAGCTTTCGCCTGCACACCTCCAGCATGGATCTGTCAAACCCCAGTAAGTCAGAAAGACACATTTAACCGGTCAGACGAAATTACAAACGGGCTGAGAGAGAAGGGACGCCTTCGAAGAATTTGGGAGCAAACTCGCAACCCGCTGGATAAAAGGGCTTACAACCGCGCCATCAAGGAGTTGAAAGCTCTATACTACAATTGATTTTCTACGCAATCTGAAGCCCAAAAACCCGGATCACATCCTCTGAGGAAAGTTCCCATCCGGAGCTCTTATGGCACGTGGTGTACGTCGAGTGCGGAAATGGCTGAGGAGTTTGTGTCACATCTGGCAAATACTTTCACCCCCTTTAGCACATGCTGCGCTGAAGAAGCTGACGCCACCCAGGCTTATTGGGACACTCCACGCCAAATGGCTCTCCGCATCACCGGAGTCACGCCCGAAGAGGTGCAAAGCGAGATTGACTGCCTAAAAGCAACAAAAAGCCCAGGATATGACGGAATTGACTCTGTCACCCTTAAGTGCCTTTCGCCGAAAGTGATCCAGCTGCAGCAACAACTTATAATGTGTGAGTTATTTGTTTGGGAATTTTCCAATCCCTTTCCTATGCGACGAAAGCGCGCTTTTAGTTGGGCAAACGCATTCTCCACAATTCGTCTCACTTTAGCGAGGTTGTAGTTAAAAGCACGTTGCTCCTCCTTGTTCATTACTGATGTTGTGAACTTGAAAGTCGAGTCCCCAAAAATAAAAACAGGAATATTGGCTCCACAGATTTGTTTTGCATTGTCATTGAACAAAGTTTACGCACTTAATAAATTCTTTAAAGAGGATTGTTCAAAAATCTGTGAGTCGTGAACTCGACCAGGTACACCAACATTAAAGTATGTAAATCGGTAACTGTAATCGACTAGAGCAAACAATACAGTTGAATACCAACCTTTATGGGTACGGTAGTCAACTGCGTGCTCTGCCGCCGGTTTGATTTTTATGTGGCAGCCGTCTTTAACCAGAAAATACATTGAGACATAAAACTTGGTCTATTTACCCATTGCTCCAAAGCACTGTAGAAATCCCAGATTTTCGAACCCCTTAACGCAGTCAACCAATTTCTCCTGCGTTAAGAAGTTCGGTGGCATGTATTCTTCTGGTAACTGGGAAATGACTTCCATACAAAAATCAATCAAAATCGAGCCAACCATAATTTTTGAACAGTCATCCAACTGTTCGGTATTCTGCCGACGACCCCAACGTGTACAACAACGGGTATGCGCTTGTCGAGGGGAATAGCCTGGCGAAAGTGTCCTTCTTTGCCAGTCCAGGCAACTGAGCTACCAGCATTTCGAAAACTTTCCTCTCACACCGAAAACTTTCTTTGAAGAACTCGTCCGAGTTCCTCGGCACATCACGCTCCAAAAACTTCCAAGCCGAATCTGTATTATAAAATGGCATTTTATAAAATAAAATGCCTAATTTTGCAATATGGAATATCATACATATATTTCCATACGCTACGATCGCTCTGATCATGATTTAATGACGAGCTCGACGACCCAAACAAATTAAACAAAAATTGCGCCTCCATCTTAGCGTAGTTCTCCAAAATAGATAATAAAACCGAATCCATATTACGCACGTGTTAGCTCAATTTATAATTGTAATCTGTCAACAAGATGCAGATGCTGATGTTGTGTATGAGGACAGCTCTCCGTGGGCTATCGATAATTGCTGTAAATGCTGATGTAAAGTGCTAGTAAGGAAACCACATTAAAGGGATGAAAATATGCATGATTCTGTATCTCAGTTTAAAGTGACCAAATTTATTTTTACAAAAATATCGAAAAATGCTCGATACCAAATATTTATACTCGATTCTTTGGAAAATTGTACAGCACTTAACTACACACTTCGCAACAATTTTTTACAATTTTACGACAGTTTTCCACAAGGTATACTTTACTAGGTTGCCGCGCTTCCTCTCTTGCGTTGCCTAGTAGACATGAGTACAATAGAGAGCGAGAGTGAGAGAGTAATAAATTTCTAGCTTGCGTCAACACAATGAATTGTGTGAGTGCATTGCATATACATAAATATGTGAAGAAATTTTTTTTGATTGAATAAATGTTAAAAACGAAATGCAAATGCACCATTTTCACATATCTTTTTACATAAAAAGCAATTTGGCGGCATAACGAAAATCTCGTATATAAGCGCAAAGCAGAACAGATAAAATTCATGCGTGGCTACCTACTTAAATATTCCTTGGTTTTTTAGACATACCCAGACATTTACGATTTTACAAGCACAAGTGAATATGATTTATATAAAAAATAAATATACTAAAAAGTGTTTAAAAAGATTAAATTATTTATTTACAAATACTTGAGTTATACAAAAACACAAAAAAAAATGTTCAGCCTGTGCTAGATCAGTCGCATTGTGACGGCCTGTGGATGATTCTCATCAACAAACAGAGACAAAAAAAAAAAAAAAAAATCAGCGTTAAAAGTGCTTAAAGTGGGCAACTTGTTGATAACGTTCAGCAAGTACCGGTGGACTTTTCTGGTTGGTCGGCCAATCAGAAAGTAAGTAAAATACCTTTGCAAACTTTCGGGCTTCAAAAATTAGTGAAGTGTTGCCTACTCTTGGGCACTGTTCAAAACCAAATTCTCGCGGTGCTTACTTAAAGGCTGCTTCCGAAAATTAAACTTCTCGGCCCACTAAGGAACTGAATACCTTCGCGCCCAACCTTGGCCGGTAGAATGGATATTGACGACGCACTGAGTGGCAGTGCTGCGGGACCCGTCTCGTGGCATATTGTCTCCCGGAAGTCAACTTTCATCTAGAAAAAGAAGACGTCTCTTGCAGTAAAACGCATGAAATCTGCTACCACAAAAAATCATTCGACCCATTCGTCAACTGAGTCGGCATCATCTGGATCCGACGTGAGCTCAACTGAGGACCGTGAAACCCGACGCAAGCCAGCCGCAAGTGCAGCTCTAAGCCCTAACAAGGTTGCGGTACTCGCTCAGAACGACGAAAACTCTCAGTCAAACGCTGCAACTGCCGCAGCAGAGCCCAGCACCTTTGCACCCAAGATTCCCCCCATCTTTATTTCCTCTGTTGGCAACATCTCTGACATGCTCATCTTTATAATAGATGCAATAAACAGCGACAACTTCTCGAATAAAGCAGGTCGAGACGGTCAGGTTCGCGTTATTACCGCCAGCATCGAGGACTACAAGAAGTTATTCCGTGCACTTAAATCAAGCAGGTTGAATTACACGGCTATTCCCACCTCCCTTGGAAACCTTACGATAGCCTCCTGCTATGCTCCTCCCAGACACACAGTCGACACCCAATCTTCCCTGCAAATTCTAAATTCGTGGTGGAGCTCTAGGTGCAATAGCCCCAAGGGGGTTGCCCTCATGCCTTGCATAGGCATACTCAATCTGACCACCCAATCGTCTGGCCAACCAACATACTCGCCAACGGATCCCCAGAAAAGCCCTGACGTCCTGGATATTGCAATGTCCCGAGGAAACAACCACAGCACAACCTTCACTCTGACCACACCGCGGTCAAAGTCTGGCTGGACACCCCAGGCGAGCTGATCAATCGCACCACCAGGCTACTCAGTGAGAGCTCCAACATTGAATCTTTTAAAAAAATGCTTGAAGCGAATACTGAGCCCACCGCCAGCTTCAAGAGTGTAGAGGATATCGGCAAAACTAAGGAAAAGCTCACGCGTGACATCTGCGAATCAGCTTTCGCCTGCACACCTCCAGCTTGGATCTGTCAAACCCCAGTAAGTCAGAAAGACACATTTAACCGGTCAGACGAAATTACAAACGGGCTGAGAGAGAAGGGACGCCTTCGAAGAATTTGGGAGCAAACTCGCAACCCACTGGATAAAAGGGTTACAACCGCGCCATCAAGGAGTTGAAAGCTCTATACTACACCTGATTTTCTACGCAATCTGGAGCCCAAAAACCCGGATCACATCCTCTGAGGAAAGTTCCCATCCGGAGCTCTAATGGCACGTGGTGTACGTCGAGTGCGGAAATGGCTGAGGAGTTTGTGTCACATCTGGCAAATACTTTCACCCCCTTTAGCACATGCTGCGCTGAAGAAGCTGACGCCACCCAGGCTTATTTGAACACTCCACGCCAAATAGCTCTCCGCATCACCGGAGTCACGCCCGAAGAGGTGCAAAGCGAGATTGACTGCCTAAAAGCAACAAAAAGCCCAGGATATGACGGAATTGATTCTGTCACCCTTAAGTGCCTTTCGCCGAGTGTGATCCAGCTGCAGCAACAACTTATAATGTGTGAGTTATTTGTTTGGGAATTTTCCAATCCCTTTCCTATGCGACGAAAGCGCGCTTTTAGTTGGGCAAACGCATTCTCCACAACTCGTCTCACTTTAGCCAGGTTGTAGTTAAGAGCACGTTGCTCCTCGGATGCCTTTAAATAAAAAGGGTACGGCTTCATTACTGATGCTGTGAACTTGAAAGTCGAGTCCCCAAAAATGAAAACAGGAATATTGGCTCCACAGATTTGTTTTGCATTGTCATTGAACAAAGTCGACGCACTTAATAAATTCTTTAAAGAGGATTGTTCAAAAATCTGTGAGTCGTGAACTCGACCAGGTACACCAACATTAAAGTATGTAAATCGGTAACTGTTATCGACTAGAGCAAACAATACAGTTGAATACCAACCTTTATGGGTACGGTAGTCAACTGCGTGCTCTGCCGCCGGTTTGATTTTTATGTGGCAGCCGTCTTTAACCAGAAAATACATTGAGACATAAAACTTGGTCTATTTACCCATTGCTCCAAAGCACTGTAGAAATCCCAGATTTTCGAACCCCTTAACGCAGTCAACCAATTTCTCCTGCGTTAAGAAGTTCGGTGGCATGTATTCTTCTGGTAACTGGGAAATGACTTCCATACAAAAATCAATCAAAATCGAGCCAACCATAGTTTTTGAACAGTCTTCCAACTATTCGGTACTCTGCCGACGACCCCAACGTGTACAACAACGGCTATGCGCTTGTCGAGGGGAATAGCCTGGCGAAAGTGTCCTTCTTTGCCAGTCCAGGCAACTGAGCTACCAGCATTTCGAAAACTTTCCTCTCACACCGAAAACTTTCTTTGAAGAACTCGTCATAAAATGGCATTTTATGAAATAAAATGCATAATTTTGCAATATGGAATATCATACATATATTTCCATACGCTACGATCGCTCTGATCATGATTAAATGACGAGCTCGACGACCCAAACAAATTTAACAAAAATTGCGACTTAGCGTAGTTCTCCAAAATAGATAATAAAACCAAATCCAATCAATTTATAATTGTAATCTGTCAACAAGATGCAGATGCTGATGTTGTGTATGAGGACAGCTCTCCGTGGGCTATCGATTATTGTTGTAAATGCTGAAGCAAAGTGCTAGTAAGGAAACAAAGTTTAAAGTGACCAAATTTATTTTTTACAAAAATATCGAAATATGCTCGATACCAAGTATTTATACTCGATTCTTTGGAAAATTGTACAGCACCTAACACTAAACACTCTTCGCAGCACTTTTTAGCAATTTTACGACAGTTTCCACAAGGTATACCTTACATTGTTGCCGCGCTTGCTCTCTTGCGTTGCCTAGTAGACATGAGTACAAAAGAGAGCGAGAGTGAGAGAGTAATAAATTTCTAGCTTGCGTCAACACAATGAAATGTGTGAGTGCATTGCATATACATAAATATGTGAAGAAATTTTTTCCTCCATTTTCACATATCTTTTTACATAAAAAGCAATTTGGCGGCATAACGATAATCTCGTATGTAAGCGCAAAGCAGAACAGATAAAATTCATGCGTGGCTACCTACTTAAATATTCCTTGGTTTTTTAGACATACCCAGGGGTATCAAAAACGTCGTAAATTTTTTCTCATGTATTTTGATGTTGTTTTTTTTTTTTTATAATTTTGAGTTTGCGATTATACTCTTTACGATTTTACAAGGACAAGTGAAAGTGTTAAAAAAGATTAATTTATTTATTTACAAATACTTGAGTTATACAAAAACACAAAAAAAAAAAAATGTTCAGCCTGTGCTAGATCAGTCGCATTGTGACGGCCTGTGGATGATTCTCATCAACAAACAGAGACAAAAAAAAAAAAAGCACCTTCGTTTAAAGTGCTTAAAGTACCGGTGGACTTTTCTGGTTGGTGGGCCATTCAGAAAGTAAGCAAAATACCATTGCAAACTTTCGGGCTTCAAAAATTAGTGAAGTGTTGCCTACTCTTGGGCACTGTTCAAAACCAAATTCTCGCGGTGCTTACTTAAAGGCTGCTTCCGAAAATTAAACTTCTCGGCCCACTAAGGAACTGAATACCTTCGCGCCCAACCTTGGCCGGTAGAATGGATATTGACGACGCACTGAGTGGCAGTGCTGCGGGACCCGTCTCGTGGCATATTGTCTCCCGGAAGTCAACTTTCATCTAGAAAAAGAAGACGTCTCTTGCAGTAAAACGCATGAAATCTGCTACCACAAAAAATCATTCGACCCATTCATCAACTGAGTCGGCATCATCTGGATCCGACGTGAGCTCAACTGAGGACCGTGAAACCCGACGCAAGCCAGCCGCAAGTGCAGCTCTAAGCCCTAACAAGGTTGTGGTACTCGCTCAGAACGACGAAAGCTCTCAGTCAAACGCTGCAACTGCCGCAGCAGAGCCCAGCACCTTTGCACCCAAGATTCCCCCCATCTTTATTTCCTCTGTTGTCAACATCTCTGACATGCTCATCTTTATAATAGATGCAATAAACAGCGACAACTTCTCGAATAAAGCAGGTCGAGACGGTCAGGTTCGCGTTATTACCGCCAGCATCGAGGACTACAAGAAGTTAATCCGTGCACTTAAATCAAGCAGGTTGAATTACACGGCTATTCCCACCTCCCTTGGAAACCTTACGATAGCCTCCTGCTATGCTCCTCCCAGACACACAGTCGACACCCAATCTTCCCTGCAAATTCTAAATTCGTTTGGCTCATTTATCATCGGAGGCGACTTTAACGCCAAACACACGTGGTGGGGCTCTAGGTGCAATAGCCCCAAGGGAGTTGCCCTCATGCCTTGCATAGGCATACTCAATCTGACCACCCAATATTCTGGCCAACCAATATACTGGCCAACGGATCCTCAGAAAAGCCCTGACGTCCTGGATATTGCAATGTCTCGAGGAAACAACCACAGCAGAGTTCACACTGAAGCCGACTTCGACCTTCACTCTGACCACACCGCGGTCAAAGTCTGGCTGGACACCCCAGGCGAGCTGATCAAGCGCACCACCAGGCTACTCAGTGAGAGCTCCAACATTGAATTTTTTAAAAAACAACAACAATAGTGTAGAGGATATCGGCAAAACTAAGGAAAAGCTCACGCGTGACATCTGCGAATCAGCTTTCGCCTGCACACCTCCAGCATGGATCTGTCAGACCACAGTAAGTCAGAAAGACACATATAACCGGTCAGACGAAATTACAAACGGGCTGAGAGAGAAGAGACGCCTTCGAAGAATTTGGGAGCAAACTCGCAACCCACTGAATAAAAGGGTTACAACCGCGCCATCAAGGAGTTGAAAGCTCTATACTACACCTGATTTTCTACGCAATCTGGAGCCCAAAAACCCGGATCACATCCTCTGAGGAAAGTTCCCATCCGGAGCTCTAATGGCACGTGGTGTACGTCGAGTGCTGAAATGGCTGAGGAGTTTGTGTCACATCTGGCAAATACTTTCACCCCCTTTAGCACATGCTGCGCTGAAGAAGCTGACGCCACCCAGGCTTATTTGGACACTCCACGCCAAATAGCTCTCCGCATCACCGGAGTCACGCCCGAAGAGGTGCAAAGCGAGATTGACTGCCTAAAAGCAATAAAAAACCCAGGATATGACAGAATTGACTCTGTCGCCCTTAAGTGCCTTTCGCCGAAAGTGATCCAGCTGCAGCAACAACTTATAATGTGTGAGTTATTTGTTTGGGAATTTTCCAATCCCTCTCCTATGCGACGAAAGCGCGCTTTTAGTTGGGCAAACGCATTCTCCACAACTCGTCTCACTTAAGCGAGGTTATTGTTAAAAGCACGTTGCTCCTCGAATGCCTTTAAATAAAAAGGGTACGGCTTCATTACTGATGTTGTGAACTTGAAAGTCGAGTCCCCAAAAATGAAAACAGGAATATTGGCTCCACATCTTTGTTTTGCATTGTCATTGAACAAAGTCGACGCACTTAATAAATTCTTTAAAGAGGATTGTTCAAAATTCTGTGAGTCGTGAAGTCGACCAGCCAGGTACACCAACATTAAAGTATGTAAATCGGTAACTGTAATCGACTAGAGCAAACAATACAGTTGAGTACCAACCTTTATAGGTACGATAGTCAACTGCGTGCTCTTCCGCCGGTTTGTTTTCTATGTGGCAGCCGTCTTTAACCAGAAAATACATTGAGACATAAAACTTGGACTTATTTACCCATTGCTCCAAAGCACTTCGGAAATCCCAGATTTTCGAACCCCTTAACGCAGTCAACCTGCGTTAAGAAATTCGGTGGCATGTATTCTTTTGGTAACTGGGAAATGACTTCCATACAAAAATCAATCAAAATCGAGCCAACCATAATTTTTGAACAGTCTTCCAACTGTTCGGTACTCTGCCGACGAACCCAACTTGTACAACAACGGCTATGCGCTTGTCGAGGGGAAAAGCCTGGCGAATATGTCCTTCTTTGCAAGTCCAGGCAACTGAGCTACCAGCATTTCGAAAACTTTCCTCTCACACCGAAAACTTTCTTTGAAGAACTCGTCCGAGTTCCTCGGCACATCACGCTCCCAAAAACTTCCAAGCCGAATCTGTATTATAAAATGGCATTTCATAAAATAAAATGCATAATTTTGCAATATGGAATATCATACGTATATATTTCCATATGCTACGAACGCTCTGATCATGATTAAATGACGAGCTCGACGACCCAAACAAATTAAACAAAAATTGCAACTCCATCTTAGCGTAGTTCTCCAAAATAGATAATAAAACCGAATCCATATTACGCACGTGTTACCTCAATTTATAATTGTAATCTGTCAACAAGATGCAGATGCTGATGTTGTGTATGAGGACAGCTCTCCGTCTTGCTATCGATAATTGTTGTAAATGCTGATGTAAAGTGCTAGTAAGGAAACCACATTAAAGGGATGAAAATATGCATGATTGTGTATCTCAGTTTAAGGTTTATTTATTTTATTTTTTACAAAAATATCGAAATATGCTCGATACCAAATATTTATACTCGATTCTTTGGAAAATTGTACAGCACTTAACTACACACTTCGCAGCACTTTTTAGCAATTTTACGACAGTTTTCCACAAGGTATACTTTACTAGGTTGCCGCGCTTCCTCTCTTGCGTTGCCTAGTAGACATGAGTACAAAAGAGAGCAAGAGCGAGAGAGTAATAAATTTGTATCTTGCGTCAACACAATGAAATGTGTGAGTGCATTGCATATACATAAATATGTGAAGAAATTTTCGTATATAAGCGCAAAGCAGACCAGATAAAATTCATGCGTGGAGATGCTTCGCTCACAACGCTCTGCTCAAGACTGAACCACTAGGAAACAGACATACCCAGGGGTATCAAAAACGTCGTAAATTTTTTATCATGTATTTGTTGTTTTTTTTTTTTACAATTTTGAGTTTGCGATTTTATTCTTTACGATTTTAAAAGGAAAGGTGAATATGATTAATATAAAAAACATAGTGGCGCATAGTTAATTTTGGCTATGCCAAGACTATGATACCCTTCACACAGCCAAATCAATGCTCCACCCTCTTATTAATGTTTCTGTGCAGATTTTGGTAATTTTTCGCTAATATTTTTACTCTTGAGCGTCATTTACTTGTTCGTGTGCGACAACAACAACAATTTGACATGTAGGTACTTGAAAGTGCACGACAGAGACAACAGTTGATAGTACGATATGGTAAATTTGTGTATGGTGGCTATGGCGTAGAATGCTCCGATCGAAATGAAATTTCAAAGTGAACAAACCCGACATGATCTAAGCAATCTGTGAAAGTTTCATCAAGATCGGTTCAGCAGTTTGGCCAGAAATCGTGTTGATATGGTAAATTTATACGGTGGCTATATAGTAGAATGCTCCGATCGGGATGAAATTTCATAGTGAACAAACCCGACATGATCTAAGCAATCTGTGAAAGTTTCATCAAGATCGGTTCAGCGGTTTGGCCAGAAATCGTGTTGAAACAGACAGACGGACAGACGGACGAACAGACGGAAATCAATTCCTGAGCTCGTCCTGATCATTTTGATATATAGTTTATGGGGTCTCCCATCATTCCTGTAAGGCGTTGCAGATTCATGACAAAGTCAATATACCCTGTGAAGGGTATATTAAATCGATTAAAAAAGTGTTTATAAAGATTAAATTATTTCTTGACAAATACTTGAGTTATACAAAAACACAAAAAAAATTTTCAGCCTGTGTTAGATCAGTCGTATTGTGACAGCCTGTGGATGATTCTTATCAACAAACAGAGACAAAACAAACACCAGCGTTAAAAGTGCTTAAAGAACGCTCAAAACAACGACAACTCTCAGTCAGCCGCTGCAACTGCTGCAGCAGAGCCCAGCACCTTTGCACCCAAGATTCCCCCCATCTTTATTTCCTTTGTTGGCAACATCTCTGACATGCTCATCTTTATAATAGATGCAATAAACAGCGACAACTTCTCGAATAAAGCAGGTCGAGACGGTCAGGTTCGCGTTATTACCGCCAGCATCGAGGACTACAAGAAGTAAATCCGTGCACTTGAATCAAGCAGGTTGAATTTCATAGCTATTAGCTGAAGAACGAAAGAGCGTACAGAGCTGTCATCAGGAACCTGCACCACAGTACCCCACTAAGTCGAATTCGTTATGAAATTAACAAGCACAGAACAACCAAAGCGCCATTGCTGCAATCTTCAACGCTCCCTCTTATATCAACCCCAACGTTCCCCCGACCACGCTGCAGGCTCAAATGGCGCAAATGACACTTATGATGAACACAATCCTGGCCCAATTATGCTAGTAGGTCTCAAGCTCGTCATATGGAATGCTAACGGCCTATGCAAGAGTAGGCATGAGATCGTTGTACCTTAAACGGAACAACGTTGACATCATGCTCGTCTCAGAGACTTACCTTACCACGCAGTCCTTTTTCAAAATCAGCGGATACGACCTCCTCCAGCGCCAAAACCAGAGGTGAAGTTGCCATCATCATAAAATTGAGGATGAAATAAGCAGAAAACTCGTTAGCCCTACTCCCGTGGCTCCAAGCGGCATCCCTGAGCATTCCCACCTCCCTTGGAAACCTTACGATAGCCTCCTGCTATGCTCCTCCCAGACACACAGTCGACACCCAATCTTCCCTGCAAATTCTAAATTCGTGGTGGAGCTCTAGGTGCAATAGCCCCAAGGGGGTTGCCCTCATGCCTTGCATAGGCATACTCAATCTGACCACCCAATCGTCTGGCCAACCAACATACTCGCCAACGGATCCCCAGAAAAGCCCTGACGTCCTGGATATTGCAATGTCCCGAGGAAACAACCACAGCACACCGCGGTCAAAGTCTGGCTGGACACCCCAGGCGAGCTGATCAAGCGCACCACCAGGCTACTCAGTGAGAGCTCCAACATTGAATTTTTTAAAAAACAACAACAATAGTGTAGAGGATATCGGCAAAACTAAGGAAAAGCTCACGCGTGACATCTGCGAATCAGCTTTCGCCTGCAAACTTCCAGCATGGATCTGTCAGACCACAGTAAGTCAGAAAGACACATTTAACCGGTCAGACGAAATTACAAACGGGCTGAGAGAGAAGAGACGCCTTCGAAGAATTTGGGAGCAAACTCGCAACCCGCTGGATAAAAGGGCTTACAACCGCGCCATCAAGGAGTTGAAAGCTCTATACTACACCTGATTTTCGCAATCTGGAGCCCAAAAACCTGGATCACATCCTCTGAGGAAAGTTCCCATCCGGAGCTCTTATGGCACGTGGTGTACGTCGAGTGCTGAAATGGCTGAGGAGCTTGTGTCACATCTGGCAAATACTTTCACCCCCTTTAGCACATGGTGCGCTGAAGAAGCTGACGCCACCCAGGCTTATTTGGACACTCCACGCCAAATGGCTCTCCGCATCACCAGATTCACGCCCGAAGAGGTGCAAAGCGAGACTGACTGCCTAAAAGCAACAAAAATCCCAGGATATAACGGAGTTGACTCTGTCACCCTTAAGTGCCTTTCGCCAAAAGTGATCCAGCTGCAGCAACAACTTATAATGTGTGAGTTATTTGTTTGGGAATTTTCCAATCCCTCTCCTATGCGACGAAAGCGCGCTTTTAGTTGGGCAAACGCATTCTCCACAACTCGTCTCACTTAAGCGAGGTTATTGTTAAAAGCACGTTGCTCCTCGAATGCCTTTAAATAAAAAGGGTACGGCTTCATTACTGATGTTGTGAACTTGAAAGTCGAGTCCCCAAAAATGAAAACAGGAATATTGGCTCCACATCTTTGTTTTGCATTGTCATTGAACAAAGTCGACGCACTTAATAAATTCTTTAAAGAGGATTGTTCAAAAATCTGTGAGTCGTGAACTCGACCAGGTACACCAACATTAAAGTATGTAAATCGGTAACTGTAATCGACTAGAGCAAACAATACAGTTGAGTACCAACCTTTATAGGTACGATAGTCAACTGCGTGCTCTTCCGCCGGTTTGTTTTCTATGTGGCAGCCGTCTTTAACCAGAAAATACATTGAGACATAAAACTTGGACTTATTTACCCATTGCTCCAAAGCACTTCGGAAATCCCAGATTTTCGAACCCCTTAACGCAGTCAACCTGCGTTAAGAAATTCGGTGGCATGTATTCTTTTGGTAACTGGGAAATGACTTCCATACAAAAATCAATCAAATCGAGCCAACCATAATTTTTGAACAGTCTTCCAACTGTTCGGTACTCTGCCGACGAACCCAACTTGTACAACAACGGCTATGCGCTTGTCGAGGGGAAAAGCCTGGCGAATATGTCCTTCTTTGCCAGTCCAGGCAACTGAGCTACCAGCATTTCGAAAACTTTCCTCTCACACCGAAAACTTTTTTTGAAGAACTCGTCCGAGTTCCTCGGCACATCACGCTCCAAAAACTTCCAAGCCGAATCTGTATTATAAAATGGCATTTTATGAAATAAAATGCATAATTTTGCAATATGGAATATCATACATATATTTCCATACGCTACGATCGCTCTGATCATGATTAAATGACGAGCTCGACGACCCAAACAAATTTAACAAAAATTGCGACTTAGCGTAGTTCTCCAAAATAGATAATAAAACCAAATCCAATCAATTTATAATTGTAATCTGTCAACAAGATGCAGATGCTGATGTTGTGTATGAGGACAGCTCTCCGTGGGCTATCGATTATTGTTGTAAATGCTGAAGCAAAGTGCTAGTAAGGAAACAAAGTTTAAAGTGACCAAATTTATTTTTTACAAAATATCGAAATATGCTCGATACCAAGTATTTATACTCGATTCTTTGGAAAATTGTACAGCACCTAACACTAAACACTCTTCGCAGCACTTTTTAGCAATTTTACGACAGTTTCCACAAGGTATACCTTACATTGTTGCCGCGCTTGCTCTCTTGCGTTGCCTAGTAGACATGAGTACAAAAGAGAGCGAGAGTGAGAGAGTAATAAATTTCTAGCTTGCGTCAACACAATGAAATGTGTGAGTGCATTGCATATACATAAATATGTGAAGAAATTTTTTCCTCCATTTTCACATATCTTTTTACATAAAAAGCAATTTGGCGGCATAACGATAATCTCGTATGTAAGCGCAAAGCAGAACAGATAAAATTCATGCGTGGCTACCTACTTAAATATTCCTTGGTTTTTTAGACATACCCAGGGGTATCAAAAACGTCGTAAATTTTTTCTCATGTATTTTGTTGTTGTTTTTTTTTTATAATTTTGAGTTTGCGATTATACTCTTTACGATTTTACAAGGACAAGTGAAAGTGTTAAAAAAGATTAATTTATTTATTTACAAATACTTGAGTTATACAAAAACACAAAAAAAAAAAATGTTCAGCCTGTGCTAGATCAGTCGCATTGTGACGGCCTGTGGATGATTCTCATCAACAAACAGAGACAAAAAAAAAAAGCACCTTCGTTTAAAGTGCTTAAAGTACCGGTGGACTTTTCTGGTTGGTGGGCCATTCAGAAAGTAAGCAAAATACCATTGCAAACTTTCGGGCTTCAAAAATTAGTGAAGTGTTGCCTACTCTTGGGCACTGTTCAAAACCAAATTCTCGCGGTGCTTACTTAAAGGCTGCTTCCGAAAATTAAACTTCTCGGCCCACTAAGGAACTGAATACCTTCGCGCCCAACCTTGGCCGGTAGAATGGATATTGACGACGCACTGAGTGGCAGTGCTGCGGGACCCGTCTCGTGGCATATTGTCTCCCGGAAGTCAACTTTCATCTAGAAAAAGAAGACGTCTCTTGCAGTAAAACGCATGAAATCTGCTACCACAAAAAATCATTCGACCCATTCATCAACTGAGTCGGCATCATCTGGATCCGACGTGAGCTCAACTGAGGACCGTGAAACCCGACGCAAGCCAGCCGCAAGTGCAGCTCTAAGCCCTAACAAGGTTGTGGTACTCGCTCAGAACGACGAAAGCTCTCAGTCAAACGCTGCAACTGCCGCAGCAGAGCCCAGCACCTTTCCACCCAAGATTCCCCCCATCTTTATTTCCTCTGTTGGCAACATCTCTGACATGCTCATCTTTATAATAGATGCAATAAACAGCGACAACTTCTCGAATAAAGCAGGTCGAGACGGTCAGGTTCGCGTTATTACCGCCAGCATCGAGGACTACAAGAAGTTAATCCGTGCACTTAAATCAAGCAGGTTGAATTACACGGCTATTCCCACCTCCCTTGGAAACCTTACGATAGCCTCCTGCTATGCTCCTCCCAGACACACAGTCGACACCCAATCTTCCCTGCAAATTCTAAATTCGTTTGGCTCATTTATCATCGGAGGCGACTTTAACGCCAAACACACGTGGTGGGGCTCTAGGTGCAATAGCCCCAAGGGAGTTGCCCTCATGCCTTGCATAGGCATACTCAATCTGACCACCCAATATTCTGGCCAACCAATATACTGGCCAACGGATCCTCAGAAAAGCCCTGACGTCCTGGATATTGCAATGTCTCGAGGAAACAACCACAGCAGAGTTCACACTGAAGCCGACTTCGACCTTCACTCTGACCACACCGCGGTCAAAGTCTGGCTGGACACCCCAGGCGAGCTGATCAAGCGCACCACCAGGCTACTCAGTGAGAGCTCCAACATTGAATTTTTTAAAAAACAACAACAATAGTGTAGAGGATATCGGCAAAACTAAGGAAAAGCTCACGCGTGACATCTGCGAATCAGCTTTCGCCTGCACACCTCCAGCATGGATCTGTCAGACCACAGTAAGTCAGAAAGACACATATAACCGGTCAGACGAAATTACAAACGGGCTGAGAGAGAAGAGACGCCTTCGAAGAATTTGGGAGCAAACTCGCAACCCACTGGATAAAAGGGTTACAACCGCGCCATCAAGGAGTTGAAAGCTCTATACTACACCTGATTTTCTACGCAATCTGGAGCCCAAAAACCCGGATCACATCCTCTGAGGAAAGTTCCCATCCGGAGCTCTAATGGCACGTGGTGTACGTCGAGTGCGGAAATGGCTGAGGAGTTTGTGTCACATCTGGCAAATACTTTCACCCCCTTTAGCACATGCTGCGCTGAAGAAGCTGACGCCACCCAGGCTTATTTGAACACTCCACGCCAAATAGCTCTCCGCATCACCGGAGTCACGCCCGAAGAGGTGCAAAGCGAGATTGACTGCCTAAAAGCAACAAAAAGCCCAGGATATGACGGAATTGATTCTGTCACCCTTAAGTGCCTTTCGCCGAGTGTGATCCAGCTGCAGCAACAACTTATAATGTGTGAGTTATTTGTTTGGGAATTTTCCAATCCCTTTCCTATGCGACGAAAGCGCGCTTTTAGTTGGGCAAACGCATTCTCCACAACTCGTCTCACTTTGGCGAGGTTGTAGTTAAGAGCACGTTGCTCCTCGGATGCCTTTAAATAAAAAGGGTACGGCTTCATTACTGATGCTGTGAACTTGAAAGTCGAGTCCCCAAAAATGAAAACAGGAATATTGGCTCCACAGATTTGTTTTGCATTGTCATTGAACAAAGTCGACGCACTTAATAAATTCTTTAAAGAGGATTGTTCAAAAATCTGTGAGTCGTGAACTCGACCAGGTACACCAACATTAAAGTATGTAAATCGGTAACTGTAATCGACTAGAGCAAACAATACAGTTGAGTACCAACCTTTATAGGTACGATAGTCAACTGCGTGCTCTTCCGCCGGTTTGTTTTCTATGTGGCAGCCGTCTTTAACCAGAAAATACATTGAGACATAAAACTTGGACTTATTTACCCATTGCTCCAAAGCACTTCGGAAATCCCAGATTTTCGAACCCCTTAACGCAGTCAACCTGCGTTAAGAAATTCGGTGGCATGTATTCTTTTGGTAACTGGGAAATGACTTCCATACAAAAATCAATCAAAATCGAGCCAACCATAATTTTTGAACAGTCTTCCAACTGTTCGGTACTCTGCCGACGAACCCAACTTGTACAACAACGGCTATGCGCTTGTCGAGGGGAAAAGCCTGGCGAATATGTCCTTCTTTGCCAGTCCAGGCAACTGAGCTACCAGCATTTCGAAAACTTTCCTCTCACACCGAAAACTTTTTTTGAAGAACTCGTCCGAGTTCCTCGGCACATCACGCTCCAAAAACTTCCAAGCCGAATCTGTATTATAAAATGGCATTTTATGAAATAAAATGCATAATTTTGCAATATGGAATATCATACATATATTTCCATACGCTACGATCGCTCTGATCATGATTAAATGACGAGCTCGACGACCCAAACAAATTTAACAAAAATTGCGACTTAGCGTAGTTCTCCAAAATAGATAATAAAACCAAATCCAATCAATTTATAATTGTAATCTGTCAACAAGATGCAGATGCTGATGTTGTGTATGAGGACAGCTCTCCGTGGGCTATCGATTATTGTTGTAAATGCTGAAGCAAAGTGCTAGTAAGGAAACAAAGTTTAAAGTGACCAAATTTATTTTTTACAAAAATATCGAAATATGCTCGATACCAAGTATTTATACTCGATTCTTTGGAAAATTGTACAGCACCTAACACTAAACACTCTTCGCAGCACTTTTTAGCAATTTTACGACAGTTTCCACAAGGTATACCTTACATTGTTGCCGCGCTTGCTCTCTTGCGTTGCCTAGTAGACATGAGTACAAAAGAGAGCGAGAGTGAGAGAGTAATAAATTTCTAGCTTGCGTCAACACAATGAAATGTGTGAGTGCATTGCATATACATAAATATGTGAAGAAATTTTTTCCTCCATTTTCACATATCTTTTTACATAAAAAGCAATTTGGCGGCATAACGAAAATCTCGTATGTAAGCGCAAAGCAGAACAGATAAAATTCATGCGTGGCTACCTACTTAAATATTCCTTGGTTTTTTAGACATACCCAGACATTTACGATTTTACAAGCACAAGTGAATATGATTTATATAAAAAATAAATATACTAAAAAGTGTTTAAAAAGATTAAATTATTTATTTACAAATACTTGAGTTATACAAAAACACAAAAAAAAATGTTCAGCCTGTGCTAGATCAGTCGCATTGTGACGGCCTGTGGATGATTCTCATCAACAAACAGAGACAAAAAAAAAAAAAAAAATCAGCGTTAAAAGTGCTTAAAGTGGGCAACTTGTTGATAACGTTCAGCAAGTACCGGTGGACTTTTCTGGTTGGTCGGCCAATCAGAAAGTAAGTAAAATACCTTTGCAAACTTTCGGGCTTCAAAAATTAGTGAAGTGTTGCCTACTCTTGGGCACTGTTCAAAACCAAATTCTCGCGGTGCTTACTTAAAGGCTGCTTCCGAAAATTAAACTTCTCGGCCCACTAAGGAACTGAATACCTTCGCGCCCAACCTTGGCCGGTAGAATGGATATTGACGACGCACTGAGTGGCAGTGCTGCGGGACCCGTCTCGTGGCAGATTGTCTCCCGGAAGTGAACTTTCCTCTAGAAAAAGAAGACGTCTCTTGCAGTAAAACGCATGAAATCTGCTACCACAAAAAATCATTCGACCCATTCATCAACTGAGTCGGCATCATCTGGATCCGACGTGAGCTCAACTGAGGACCGTGAAACCCAACGCAAGCCAGCCGCAAGTGCAGCTCTAAGCCCTAACAAGGTTGCGGTACTCGCTCAGAACGACGAAAACTCTCAGTCAAACGCTGCAACTGCCGCAGCAGAGCCCAGCACCTTTGCACCCAAGATTCCCCCCATCTTTATTTCCTCTGTTGGCAACATCTCTGACATGCTCATCTTTATAATAGATGCAATAAACAGCGACAACTTCTCGAATTAAGCAGGTCGAGACGGTCAGGTTCGCGTTATTACCGCCAGCATCGAGGACTACAAGAAGTTAATCCGTGCACTTAAATCAAGCAGGTTGAATTTCACAGCTATTAGCTGAAGAACGAAAGAGCGTACAGAGCTGGCATCAAGAACCTGCACCACAGCACCTCACAAAGTCGAATTCGTTATGAAATTAACAAGCACAGAACAACCAAAGCGCCATTGCTGGAGTTGCCAAAAACTCTGCAATCTTCAACGCTCCCTCTTATGTCAACCCCAACGTTCCCCCGACCACGCTGCAAAGTGGCTCCTCCTATGCTCACCTGTAACAAATCATAAAACTTCTGCAGGCTCAAATGGCGCAAATGACACTTATGATGAACACGATCCTGGCCCAATTATGCTAGTAGGTCTCAAGCTCGTCATATGGAATGCTAACGGCCTATGCAAGAGTAGGCCTGAGATCGTTGTACCTTAAACGGAACAACGTTGACATCATGCTCGTCTCAGAGACTTACCTTACCACGCAGTCCTTTTTCAAAATCAGCGGATACGACCTCCTCCAGCGCCAACACCAGAGGTGAAGTTGCCATCATTATAAAATTGAGGATGAAATAAGCAGAAAACTCGTTAGCCCTACTCCCGTGGCTCCAAGCGGCATCCCTGAGCATTCCCACCTCCCTTGGAAACCTTACGATAGCCTCCTGCTATGCTCCTCCCAGACACACAGTCGACACCCAATCTTCCCTGCAAATTCTAAATTCGTGGTGGAGCTCTAGGTGCAATAGCCCCAAGGGGGTTGCCCTCATGCCTTGCATAGGCATACTCAATCTGACCACCCAATCGTCTGGCCAACCAACATACTCGCCAACGGATCCCCAGAAAAGCCCTGACGTCCTGGATATTGCAATGTCCCGAGGAAACAACCACAGCACAACCTTCACTCTGACCACACCGCGGTCAAAGTCTGGCTGGACACCCCAGGCGAGCTGATCAAGCGCACCACCAGGCTACTCAGTGAGAGCTCCAACATTGAATCTTTTAAAAAAATGCTTGAAGCGAATACTGAGCCCACCGCCAGCTTCAAGAGTGTAGAGGATATCGGCAAAACTAAGGAAAAGCTCACGCGTGACATCTGCGAATCAGCTTTCGCCTGCACACCTCCAGCATGGATCTGTCAAACCCCAGTAAGTCAGAAAGACACATTTAACCGGTCAGACGAAATTACAAACGGGCTGAGAGAGAAGGGACGCTTTCGAAGAATTTGGGAGCAAACTCGCAACCCACTGGATAAAAGGGTTACAACCGCGCCATCAAGGAGTTGAAAGCTCTATACTACACCTGATTTTCTACGCAATCTGGAGCCCAAAAACCCGGATCACATCCTCTGAGGAAAGTTCCCATCCGGAGCTCTAATGGCACGTGGTGTACGTCGAGTGCGGAAATGGCTGAGGAGTTTGTGTCACATCTGGCAAATACTTTCACCCCCTTTAGCACATGCTGCGCTGAAGAAGCTGACGCCACCCAGGCTTATTTGGACACTCCACGCCAAATAGCTCTCCGCATCACCGGAGTCACGCCCGAAGAGGTGCAAAGCGAGACTGACTGCCTAAAAGCAACAAAAAGCCCAGGATATAACGGAGTTGACTCTGTCACCCTTAAGTGCCTTTCGCCAAAAGTGATCCAGCTGCTGGCTAACATCTTCAATGGAATCTTTGACCTCTTAAACTTTCCATCCCAATGGAAGTGTGCAGGGGTTATTATGATTCCGAAATCTGTGAAACCGGAACATAAGGTAGCTTCCCACCGTCCAATCAGTCTGCTGGCAATGCTCTCCAAGGTATTCGACAGACTTCTTTTGGCAAAATTGCTGTCACTACTAGACGAAGGCAATTTTATCCCAGAGAACCAATTTGGATTCCGGCAGCATCACGGCGTACCAGAGCAATGCCATCGCTTTGTCCAAGAGATCCTGTGCTTGATTGAGGAATATAAGATACTTCTGCGGTATTCCTGGATGTCAAGCAGGCGTTCGATCGGGTTTGGCACGCCAGCCTTCTCCACAAAATCAAGCTCCATCTCCCAGCACCATACTACCTAACCCTTAAATCCTACCTAATGGACAAATGCTTCTATGTAAGGCGTGAAAGCTCTAAATCGAGGATAGAATGAGTCCGGGCTGGCTTTCCACAGGGCAGTGTGCTGGGCCCGATATAATACTTACTATTCGCCGCAGATCTACCAGTGCTCCAACATGACCAGCTCCTTGCTGCCTCCTACGAAGACGACTCAGCTTTCATCTCCTCAGCAACGGACCGCGCAGAGGCATCCGAAATCGACCAAATAAAGCTCGAATTGCTGCAACCATGGCTATTAAGATGAAACATCGCAGTAAACACAGAGAAGTCACTCCATATGACAATCGCGAGCCGTAGGCTCAACTGCCCACCAGTAAGCTTACAGTTCACCCATCACAGTTGTGGACAAGGCGATGTACCTGGGCCTTACTCTTGATAGGCGCCTGAACTGGCAGGCTCATCTCAAGGCCAAAAGGACGCTGTTAAACTTTAAGGTAACCAAAATGAACTGATTGCTCGGTAAACACTCGCAGCTGAACGCACGCAACAAAGTGTTGCTTTACAAAGCGCTGCTTAAACCAATCTGGACATACGGCATCCAACTCTGGAGGACGGCAGCCGAGTCCAACATCGAAATCATCTAGCGTTTCCAGAGCAAGATACTCCGAAAGATCCTTGGTGCGCCAACTTACGTAAAAAATTCTGTCATACACAGAGACCTGGAAGTACCCTCAGTGAGAAGCGAAATTCGTAAGCTCGGAACTCGACATACATCCAGACTCGAACGCCACAGCAACCATTTGGCCATGCGCTTGTTGGACAACAGCCAACACTTAAGGCGGCTAAAAAGGAACCATCCGCTGGATTTGTCCTTCAGACCCGAGCCGCTTTGGTGACCCATCTCTGTTTAATTGTATATTGGTATTATTTGTTTATTGTCAACTATGATCAGCTGACATTAAATCCAAAGTAATTTAAACTAAAATAAAATTAAAAATTGATATTAAAATTAATTAAATTAAATTATATATAAATCAGAAAGTAAGTTTAGGTAAAAAATTTATAAAGTTAACGTTAAAGCTCAGGGAAGTTCAACAATAAAATTTGTGGTCCAACATTTGTTGCGTGGATTGGGGAAAACACAGAAAAACCCAATCAGACCAGCGTTAGATTAGTAATTAGTGGTAACAATTAGAAAAACCAAAGAGGATCGATCGTTTAAGTACTGGACTTAAGGTCTCAAAGGAGACAAGAGAAAAAAGGTTGTTATAGTCAGAACGTATAACACGAAATGGTTCATGAAATAAATAGTTTCTCTAGCAACGATCAAGGTTAAGGGGTTAAAAGTTCCGTAAAGATCTAATTGGGACATTAAATTTAATTCGACTCAAAATAACTGATGAGTCGATTTCACCATTAATTAGATCATTAATAAATAATACTCCAAGCATAGTTCTACGGTTTAACAGGGAGGAAAGATTAATCAAAAGGAGTCTACTTGAATACGGGGGTAAGTCAACTCCAGGAACCCAGTTAAAACTTCTAAGGGCAAATAGAAGAAATTTTTTCTGCACAGATTCAATTCTATCCTGGTGAATCGAGCATTGTGGGGACCACACACAAAATCCATACTCCATACTCCATACTCCAGGATGGACGAACTAGGGGTGTATAAGGCGTTTTAGTGGTGTAGGGATCATTAAACTCGACCACCGCTTGATAAATTCAAGGACATTAATGGCCTTTTTGACCATTGACGAAAAAAGAGAGTCAAACTTTAATTTAGGATCAAGACCAATGCCTAAATCTTTGATTTCAAACACGCGGTCAAGTGGTGAACCATCAAGCAAATAGTGAGCAGTATGAGGGGTACTTCTACAAAAAGACATGACTTTTCATTTAGAACAATATAGCAAGTTACAAAGAGAAGCATCATAATACGTGAAACATAGCTTCACATCATCAGCAAACATATATACATAGGAGTTAGCAATAACAGACGGAAGGTCGTCAATAAACAGATTAAATAGTAAAGGACCATAGCTTTACATCATCAACAAACATATGTACATAGAAGTTAGTAAGAACAGACTGAAGGTCATTAATAAACAAATTAAATAGTTAAGGTCCAAGATGACTCCCTGGGGAACACCAGAGGTAAAAAAAATAGGTTTTTATACAGACGATTTAAAAACTACTTTTTGTGTTCGACCACACAAGTACTCCGAAATAAAAGTTTTGATGGAAATCCAATAATATTTAATTTATGAAGCAAAAGAGAATAGCTAACAGAGTCAAATGCCTTACTTAAATCGGTGTAAACAACGTCAGTTTGCATTTGTTCCTTAAACCCTTTGATAACAAGCGAAGTGAATTCTAGAAGGATAGTGGTAGTCGATCTACGCCTAACAAAACCGTGTTGATAAGGCGATATAATTGAACTACTTCCGTGTTGCAGTTGAGAACATATAATTTTTTCAAAAACTTTTGGAATGGCATACAACTTGGATATATATATCAATTTTAACGTTTGACTTTGAAGAATTTTTATGAAGTGGAATTATAAAGGATTCCTTCCATATATCAGACAACACTGTTGAGTCAACAGAAAAGTTAAATAATTTATATGAGGGTTTACAAATTGAATCAGCACAGTATCTAAGTATACAACCTGGTACACCATCAGGACCAGGCAAGTGGACGGGCTTGATAGAGTTAAGGTCACTTAGGAGCGAACACTCAGTTATAACTGGGACATTTATGCGATTTGACTCTTTAACTCGAAAAGGGTAGGAATTACTACTACTATATAAATTCGATGAGTATACTGATTGAAAATACTCAGCAAATAGATCGGCTACTGCCTGATCAGAACTTGCTTTTGTATCATCAAGGTATACTGAGGATGGCAAGCAAGAAGTCTTACGTTGAGAGTTAACAAGCTTATAAAACTGTTTAGTGTCACGTGGAAAGTTTAGTTTGCAACGATAACGATAATTATTATATTAAGATGTGTTAACAGAAAGAAAACTAGATTTTGCTACTAAATACGAAGATAAATCCAAAATAGTTCCCGATTTTTTTATATGATTTTATATGATCTTGATTTTGCTTTTTTTAATTTCGATAGTTCCCTCGTTAACCGAGGTGGTTTATTATCATTTAAAGAACAAGTGAGGGGAACACAAATACCCAAAAGCAAATTCAAGGTCCCATAAAATATGGCAGTGATAGTTTCTATATCACTACAAGAACAAAGGCGAGACCAATTAGTATGTTGAAGAAGATAATTTAATTTAGTAAAGTTAGTTTTCCGAAAGCAACCGGTTTTTAAAGAATTATTAGATACTGAACTAGGGTTAAGAACTTCGATGGATAGTTCTAAGGTTTGATGGTAGGTATCTTCCGGAAGCACTAACGGGGGTATTCTACTAGATTTACTGCAATTTGAGTCTGAAACAAATATTAAGTCCAACATTCTACCACTACAGTTATGCACCCTGTTAACTTTCGATAGGCTTAACTCCAGTAGGCCGTCGATAAAATCATCAGAAGTGACTCGTAGTACTGCCAAAGATACTCACAGACGATACAACATGTGGCAGATTTAAATCACCAACCACTATCAGATTATCCATATCTGTCAATAATGACGAAACAAGTTGCAGGGCACTAAGATGGGATGAATAAATGTTAGTATCAGAATGAGAAGGAATATAAGAAAAAGTAACATAAAGTGAACGGCCGTTTAGTAATATTTTAACATATATAAACTCTATGTCCAGAAGATCCTGAGAATGAATCTTTTCAGAGGAAATAAAGGATTCAACAGCAATGAGAACACCGTCCCCCTTGCGGGAAGTGCGAACGCATCTGTACAAGTTATATTTAGAAGGAAAAACGGAATAATCAGAAATATCGGGTTTTAACCAGGTTTCTGTAAGTGCAACTATATGTGAATCAAAGGATGGGCTGTTAACATATAATTTAGCAAGTTTACTGTTAAGGCCTCTAACGTTTTGATAGGCCAAGCTAATAACTTTTGTTAGTTTTTGCCACCGAGGTGGAGGCAACTGGGTGGCTAACAGGTGGTGCGCTAATAATCCTAAAACCGTTAATATTGTTACTATTTCGCCTGTTCACATACTCCTTCACAACGAGCTGTGGCGGCCAAAACTTTTCAGAACAAATTGTCGAGAAAAGTTCAGGCGGTACACCCAACTTAAAAAAAGACTTACCACGGGCTTGTAAAAGTCTGCGTTCAGGGAACTATGCGGTTATTAAGCTGCTTACTAAGCGCTTAGTACAAATCGCTGAAAATTTGTGAACGCAGTGCTTAGTTGATCAGCTGATTATCATTATCGATATGTAAATATTAGTAATCGCATGGTGCTTATCGACAGCTTCCTTAAAACTAGTAAAAATGGCTGAAAATTGAAAGTTCAATTGGTTTTGTTTATTTAGATATTATTACTAAAATCTAACAATTCGTTTATTTTATACGACTATTTACAAAAGTAGAAATTACTAAAAACGTTTGGGAGTCATCTAAAACCAAACTTCTACTGAATTCGTACTTGGAACGAAATTCTGTGATCCTTAAATAGAAGAGAGTAGCTGCCCTTGAGCGAATTGAAGTGCAATTGGCAAAGACACACAGTACAAGTGAAACAAACCCATATGCTCATGCTATTAGCTATCGCACTCGCTCACACTTATTGCTTGCATCACTAATACTAATATACACGTAAAACACACATTTGAAAAGATTTAATTATGCCCGAATCTTGTAATGAAATTGCCACACTAAGAAGATATCAATCATGATCGCATGTATATCAAACGAAAGGAAATCAAGTCTTTTTTATATTGAGAAAAAAATTTTACAAAAAATCTGTCAGGGAGTGTTTTAAAAAATTTGCAATTAAACTGATTTTTTGCCTTAAAAAGTTATATTTTTGGCAAAAGTATGTACAATTTGAATGTTGTTTAACTCATCTCAACTTATATTCGAAAAAATTAGCGTAATTGATGAATTTTTGAGATTGCCAGCGCAATTTAAAGTCTTCGAAATGAAGAAAAAATATACACATTCTGGGTTCCATTTTTTTAATAGAAAATGCAATCAAAACATATAAAAATATATATTTATTGAAAGTTTGAAGCCTTGGCTTTAAAATGAAATTAATTTGAGAAAAACTGATCCATTCTTTCATGAGCAATAAGTGATGTTGTGAAACTCTCATCATACAACAACAAGTTTTTCAGATTGAGACCTCATTATTGAATGGTAAGACGTATTCTACATAAGTCCAAAAAAGTCAATGAATGTTGGAACTCACGAGCGATGTGTTAACACCTGTTTTTTGGTGTTTTTGTACCTGTGTTATTGCTATGAGCACGTTTTCTGGAACAAAAACAACATTTTATTGAATTTGGGTTTACTTTTTGAATTTGGGTTCATCATACGTCAGTTCATTCTCTTTTTAAAGAAGTCCGCTATGTCTGTAAGTGTATGTGTGTGTGCGTGTTTTTTTTTATATTCGTTTATTAACTCTAAAAAAAAATATTCTATTCATGACGGCAACCGCAAAGCCGCTAAACGCTTCCCAGTTTACGCTACTTGCTAGTATGAGCGCTACGAGTTGCCTACCTCGATGGCACAACCAAAAATCCTTTCCATTTCTAAGCGAAGCCCTGTGAAACGAACGATGAAGCCACTTCCGCAGTAGGTGCAGAAGGGAGCATCTTCGTGACCGAAGCGGTATAGATATCCGCGGAAGCAGCCATCGCCCTTTAGAGGATGAATGCCATCGCCGCTGCCAGTGGGCCAAAGTGCGCGATTTGGCCGAGGTGCGCGCTGCCTTCTTGTAGACCACTGGATGGTCCCTCCCACGAGTCTCTTCATAAACCTCTGTAACTTCTCTAAGCCTCGGCTATGGGGGCAACTCCAGCTAGCAACAGACACGCATCGTCCGATATAGTTCGGAAACCGTTACACACCCTGATCGCCCCTAGTAAGTGCGTAGCCGTTAGTCCACGGGAGTAGCTGTCGTAGCGGAGGCCAGGTTACCATAGGCGCCGCGTACAACATCACCGCGTACAACATCACCGCACTAGTCACGCTGGAAAATAAAACTCTCCTATACTGCTTTGGGCCTCTCATATTTGGCATAATACGCGATAGAGCACAGTTTGCTACAGCAGCTTTCGAGCTGGCGTACGCCAAATGCTCCTTAAAGGAAAGTCTTGTGTCCAGCATCACTCCCATGTACTTGATTGCTCTCTTTGATGTGATAGGCGTATTCCCCACTATAATGTTTGCTGTTTACACTACTTTCCTACTGATTATGAGTACAGCCTTGGTTTTGTGGGGGGCAAAACCGACTATATGGACCTCTTCAGGTAGATTGAGCCGAAAAACGCCGTCGTACATGGCTTTCCAAAGAAGAGAGCCAAGAACTGACCCTTGCGGCATGCCTTCAGATACGTGGTACACCTCGCTCGACTCGCTGGTACTATACAGCAGAATTCTGTCCTGAAAATAGCTCCTTATCAGCCTTAGTAGGTAACTCGGCACTCGAAGCGCTACCAGGGCCTCCAAGATGCAGCGTTACTTCGCCGTTTTGAACGCGTTTTTTACATCTTGCGTTGAGATCAGACAGTACTTTTTGGCACCTCCTTGCCACCTAGTGCCGGCTATGGCTTCTGAGGTTATCTCCACAACCTTGCCAATTGCATCGAGCGTTGACCTCGATTTACGGAAGCCGAACTGCTGATCCAAAAGCCCGCCTGCAGCGGATATGGCGCGCTTGAGACGTGTGCAGAGGCAGTTGTTAAATATCTCGGGGCGGATCGCAAGTGGTAGCTTGAGAGCTCTTTTGGGAATCCCATCGGGCCCTGGCGTCTTGCTAGGCTTCGTTCTCGTTGCTGCTTGGCGGATCTCTTCCAAGGGGACCTTCTCGATGACGGCAGGCAGAAAGAGGTACGTCACAATCTCTCTGAGCGTCCCCGAGTCGGTAGGCTGGCATCGGGAAAAGGCGTTGAAGCGTTTGACAAGGATTTTGTAGGCGTCGCCCAAAGGATCGTTATCACCCGTGTCGCAGAGCTTAAGAAAGCATCTGCACTTGCTAACCTTAATAAGATTCTGCAGCTGCCTCCTGCATGTGAGAAACTCTGCTTGTCGGGCTTGGTACATTTGGGAACCGCGTGTGCGCTGTTAGCGGCGTCTAGCATGGTTGCAGACATTTCAAGCTTCTGCTATCTCTTCGTTCCACCAGTATACTTGCACATGGTGCCTCTGGTACACCTTGCTCCTCGCCATGCTGGCATCGCAAGCGCGGCTTATCAGCATCATGGATTTTTCCACTACAGCCTCGGTGCTGTCTGCACTACCCGGGATCCCTGCTGATACAAGCTGTGTACCAAAGATCCGCATGTCACGCGTCTCGGCACGGTATTTCTGCCAAGGTTGGGCTGGAACATGCTGGAGATTATTATGTGCTCTGACGGTGAACCATATGGCAGCATGGTCGCTCCCATTGTAGGAGTCGTCGATGCTCCAGCTGGATAAAGTAGACAGCGAATTACTGGCGCACATGATGTCAACGACGGATCCCAGCCCTGCTCTGCTGAATGTGTGCTGAGTCCCCTGGTTTAGTATGTCAACGTTCAGAAGCGTGAAGGCCTCAATTTTAAAAACGTCTTCCGCTTTTGGCTCCTTCCCCTGGGGTGGAGCGGCCATTGTGCAGGCATGTCACTTGGAGGTACCAGGCTTCGCACCGGGCGTAGTGCACTCCCCTGGGGGGAATTGTCGGCAGTGCCGAATGGCGCGCAATACCTTCCACTGTACCTACTTGTCTCCGCTCTCCCGTAGAACTTCAAGCAGTCCCACGCTGACCAAAGGTTTCCCTAAGGTTTTTAACCGGTGGAGGTTATACCACTCCGACTCGGTCACCAGAGCTCCACTGAGCACCGCCATGACGGAGGGGGCTGGCAATAGCCGGTACCGTGGCCTTCTGCTTAATCTGCTTGCAGTTTCGTACTGGAGAAATCGCCAAGTGGTGCGCCTGTTGGCTATGTAGAGCTTTTTGCAAAACCCTCGCGCGTATGCAACAAAATAGTTTTGTTTGCAATTGCAACCTGTCCACATACCACACTCAGCTGAGTGTGTGTGTGTGTGTGTGGTTTTTTTTTCTCATGGAACGCCAAGAAGGGTGTGAATCTTTTAAAGAAACCTGGTGGCCCGTACCACCAGGTCTGCCCGATTTCCACGCACTAAACACACCCCACACAACAGCACGCCACATCACCAAGGCATCACGATTAAGTATTACTTCTCGGGGATGGGTTGCCTAAAAAAGCCATCTCCTTATTCGCCCAGTACATGGGCCATCCTTCTTGCTGACTGGGTATCGCTCAGTGCTTCGCGTCGCTCGCTTTTACACTTTCGGAGATCCTACTGAATGCAAATGATCCTCTGGACTACCCTTTTCCAATTCGCTTCGGAATCCATCATGTACAACATCAGTTCTTCCACTGGGGGTAGAGGTGCTGCTCCTGCCAGGTATCTCGGGCAGTGGTACAGGACATGCTTAGGATCTTCCCCACAGCCCGGGCAGACCGGGAATAGCGTCTCCTCGTGCCTGTACTTAAACAAGTATTTCCTATACCCTCTGAAGCCGGTAAGGAACTGCGTCAGATGGAAATTGAGAGCACCTCCGCTTCGAATATCCAGCGTTATTACTGCGCAGTATTCCTTTTCGCCCCATCTCCATCTTATCCCTTCAATCGCTTTTGTTGCGATGTCGACCACTGCCTTGATCGCGTCCACCGTTGACCGTGCCTTGCGGAATCCGAATTGGGCTTCCGAAAGGTCGTGTCTGGCGTTTTGCGTACATAATTTTTTTCAGGATCTTTCCCGCCGTGTCGAGCAGACAAATCGGTCTGAAGCCCGATGGTTCTTTCCATACTCTTGGGAATACTCCCTCCTGGACACAATGAGTGTAAGTGTCCGCAAATTCCTGGGGCCTTGCGGCTATTGCGAGCTTTAGCACTTTGTTTGGTTTACCGTCAGGCCCTGGGGTCTTTCGGTCACCAATCTGTCTACTTGCCGCCTTCACCTCGTCAGTCGTCACCGGGCTAATGTGCTCCGAGTCAAGTGGGGGACTTTCCAACTGCACCCGTGCTGTGGGAACAGAGCCAATACGATTTTTCGTAGCTTTACTGGGCATGTAGTCCTTAGCGTGGATTGGCTCTTAGCCTTTTTGGTAACCACCTTATAGGCAGTTCCCCATGGGTTGATGTCGGCCTCTTCGCATATCTGGCGAAAGCAATTGGCTTTTCTGCGCTTGATGCTATGCTTTAGATCCCGCTTAGCCCTCCGGAAGTCGTCGGCCCTACTGTCAAAGTCCGGGTGGTCCCTGGCCCTTTGAGAGAGTCGACTTGCACGAAGGCACTTTTTTCTCAGCTGGTTTATTTCATCATTCCACCAGTAGCAAGGTGATCCGCGCCTGCTTGGTTTCCGCCTAGGCATGGTACGTCGCAAGCATCAGCTATGTTCCTTCCTAGTTGCTTTTTCATATCTTCTGAATTGCCATATTCCCATTCCAGACAGCCTAGCAGGTCCACAAAAGTTTTCTCGTCCAGGCAGCTGTCTTTCCACTTCGGTCCTGTAAGCTTGGGCGGCTTCTTTGATAAGCTTTTGTGCAGCTCAAAGTAGATGGCTTGGTGGTCACTGAAGGTGAACTCTTCACTTACTTTCCATTTGGCCCCCCTTCCTAGCGAGCAGCTCATCAGGGTGAGGTAAATGATTGAACCACTACCAGCTTTTTAATTAGTAAGCGATTTCCCGTCATTCATCAGAATTACATCCAGTGCGGAGAACTCTTCCAACAGGCAGAAGCCCCTGTGGTTGGTCGTTAAAGTCGCAATGCGTTAAAGTCGCCAGCTATAACTAGCGGGATCCGTCCGCATGCGTCATCCACAATTTCTTCTTGCATGTTTCTAAACTCTCCCAGTAGCCAGCTTGGAGGTGCGTAACAGCTGTAGATTGTAACGCTGCCTATCTGTGCCGTAACAAATCCGTTGTGGTCTGCATTGGCTACACGGGGGCGTGTTTATAGACCATATGGCTGTCTTACCGTCTCTGCTGGCTACCCATCCACTTCCTGGTATCCTTTTGAATGGCTCAGAGATCAGAGCTACGTCAGTTCGTTTTTCCCACGCCAACTGTAACAGAAGGGCCTGTGCAGCCTCACAGTGACTTAGATTTAGCTGTGTAATCTTCATCTTCGCTGCGCAAGTGCTCTCCGGAATACTGGGCATTTTCCACTGGCAGGTGCATGGTCTGCCCTTGTTTTATTATTTGTACACAGCGTGCATTGTGTCTTTGCTGTGCAGTCCTTCGCGATGTGGTCCTGCTGTTCGCATCTCCGGCATGCAAACATTCAGGCACTGCGGGAAAGGGTGTCGGATCTTGAAGCAAAACTGGGAGCTTGGCAGTTGGCAGAGGAGAATGCCAAAATTGCAAACGATATTCGCATTCATGGTATCCCAATGAGTGAGAATGAAAACCTGAAAACCATCATGAACAACTTATTCTTCTCACTCAATCTCACTTCCCCGCCGCCGAGAATAAGTGAGGTGTTTAGAATAAAAACGCGTGGCCCGACACATACCGTTTTAGATCCGATTGTGATCGTAACGTTTGTCAGCTTCCGAGATAAAATGGCACTACTACGCGCCGCGGGAGCACACCGACGGAGCTCTAAGATGCCACTGACTCTAAATCTCTTGGGACTCAACTCTCAAGCGCCCTTTTACATTAATGAGCAGCTGTCAAAGCTCAACTATCAAATTTTTAAAGAGGCGCTTAAGCTTAAAAAGCATAAAGCTTTCTCAGCGGTCTTTACGCGCTCCGCTCAGGTGTACGTCAGGCAAGGCGGAGGCAGCGAGTGCATCTGCATTAAGAGCATGGAAGAGCTTTTATCTTTTTCTAATACCGGCTTGGTGGACAACACTAGCTCTTCAGATCTGGCCTCTTCATCTGTGGGGAACTTATTTCGTTCCCAATAAACATGCACGAGTCTGTATTTTTAATTATTTTTGTATCCCAAAAACTCTTATTTGTCAACATATACATTTTAGTGAGTTAGGTATTAGCTTTAATTCTCTTTGGTGCGTTTCTAAAATTAGGTCTCATCTTATATGTTGGATAATATGATTGATCCAACGGCGAACAGTAGTGTTATGCTTAGAATTCTAGCTAAGCAACACCGTGGGCTTAACTTTTGCCATATTAATGCTCAAAGTTTAGTCAGAAAGATGGATGAGTTTAGATATACACTCCCCGAAATTTAATTAAAGGCACCACATTTTGTCATGAAATATCATGTTTGGAGATAACGGTACCTTGTATTTGTCATCTCCTTTTGTTATTCTTATTCGTAGTCTATTTTAAGTTTCAGAAATGCATTTACCGTTAGTTTTTAGATTGTTTTCGCCGAATTTTCTGTAAAGTTACAACTTTCGATGCGAAATTCAATTAAAGGCAATGCCTTTGTAGCTGTTCCTGGGGAATATTATGAAGTCAAATAAATTTTGTTCGTACAAATTTGAAGTGCTGAGTCTATTGACGATTAGAAAATAACTGACTTCAATTCAAAATTCAAGATGGGAAGGGGAACAACACTTTCCTCCGAAGAAATTGCAAAGGTCCTTGCTTACAAGGATACCGGTATGTCCAATCGAAAAATTGCGCTGAAATTAAACCGTTCTGCATCAGCAGTGGACAATTTGATCAAACAAAAGGGAAACAATAACAAAAGTTGGTCAAAGAAGAACAACTTAAAAATTTTTTCAAGGGATAAAGCCGCAATAATTCGCTCCGGCATAAAGGAAAATGCAACAGCTTCTAAAATTAAAACTGATTTTAAACTGCCAATAACTACACGTCGAGTGCAGCAAATTTTATCGGGCAGTAACCGACTAAAGTGGAAGAAAATGAAGTCGAAGCCAGCTCTTACTTAAGTCCATAAACAAGCAAGGCTGGATTTTGCAAAAAACCATATGGCGTGGACAGAAGTTCCACTCTACTGTGATTTTTTCGGATGAAAAAAAATTTAATCTTGATGGCCCAGATGGTTTTAATTACTATTGGCATGATTTGAGAAGACCTGAACGCTTTTCAACAAAGAGAAACTGTGGCGGTGGCTCGTTGATGTTTTGGGCTGGGTTCAGTTTTTACAATAGGACGCCTATTTGCAAGATTACTGGAAGAATGAATTCAGAAGGTTATACAAACTTGCTAGATGAAGTGCTTGTAAGCTTTTTGGAGCTGCAGCCGGACCAAGAAACCATTTTCCAACAGGATAATGCCCCGATACATGTTTCGCGAGCCAGTCGTCAATGGTTTCAGGCAAGGGAAATTGAACTTTTGCAGTGGCCAGCACGTTCCCCAGACTTAAACCCTATCGAATACATGTGGGGAAATCTTGCTAGACGTGTTTACGCCGGTCGAAGAAAATTTCAGTCTTAAGAGGAGTTACGGACTACTGTCATCAAAGAATGGGCTGAAATTCCCCAATCAGACTTTCAAAAGGTTGTGCAATCAATGCCAAATAGAATTTTTGAGGTTATTTCCAAAGCTGGTGGATCGACACATTATTAATTAGCAAAAATTCTATAAAAACCGCCAAATAACCATTTAAATTATGATTTTTGAAAAACTGCATTTAATTGAATTTCGCAGTGCATACATAAGATTTTTGAAAAATCTGCTCTAAAAATATTTCTAGCTTTTTTGTAATTTTGTAAACTACATAGTTAAACAACAATTAAAGAACTAAATATTAAAAAATATCAAAAAAAATTTTTCCTTAATTTTTAATATGAAATACGTACAAAAAATGAGGTGCCTTTAATTAAGTTTCGGGGAGTGTATGTTTGTTAAGTCAAATGTTGATGTAGTGTGTGTATCGGAGACATGATTTATGACTCAAATGTGTGATCTGTTAGTTTCATGTGAAGGTTTTACTGTTTTTCGTGCAGATTGTGTTTGACATGGAGGGGGCGTGGCAATTTTTGTTAATAACAAGCTGCGATCCAAGCTGATGTGTAAGCATGAAGAAGGAAGTACAACGGAGTTCATATTTGTTGAAATAAGCTGTCCACAGTATTTTCGTAAAATGCTTATTGGTTGAGTTTATCGTCCGAATCGTGTAGCGTCATACTCTAATTTAATTTCGTCGATTTCTATGTTAACTGTTTCATATAATGACATTGCGATCCTCGGAGATTTTAATAGCAATGTGTTGTACCACAATGATCTCACCAACAATATGGAATCACTTGGATTACACTTAGTCAATGCAACTAATCCAACCCATTTTACTTCTACTTGCAGTACACTCTTGGATTTGATCTTTGTTAGTAATTCATTAAAAGCTCTTATGTATGACCAAATTTTTGTCCCTTGCTTCTCCAAACATGATCTTGTCTTTGTGTCGTACGATGTTTGTATTAATAAGTTGGACCTGACATATACATATAGAGGCTTTAGAAATATAGATTTAGATTTATAGAATTATAGATTTATAGAATTTAATAAATATGACTGGACCTTAATATACAACATGACCACAGCTGACGAACAGGTTGAATATCTGCAGGGTCAAATAATAGATCTGTATAAAACTTGTGTCCCATCAAAATCTAAACTTCCCCAGCCTCGTGAGAAGCCCTGGCTAACACATTTTGTTAAAAGAGCTATACTAAAAAGAAATGAAGCCTACAACAAATGGAAGAGATTTAAGACTGACTTTCTGTATGATACCTTCAAAAGTTTACGACGTGCAGTTGTTAAATTGATTAATAATGGTAAGAAGCGATTCTATTCCCAGAAATTCCAACAATCCATCTCGTCAAGAGATAAATGGAAAATTATAAATGAAATTGGAGTGGGAAAGCAAAATGTTAGAACCAGTGTCGAAGTTAATGCTGAAGAGCTTAACCAAAAGTTCGCCAACTGCGCTGTACCTGAGACCCCAGCCAATGAATACCTTAACTGTGATCCTCCTATTAGCTTTAGTTGTAGGTGTGTCAGAAATTATGAAGTCCTTGAATCTATGTTAAATGTCAAATCAAATGCAGTTGTACTGGATGATATAAATCCTAAATTTGTCAAAATTATAATTCCGTCAATCTTAAATCAGGTTACACACATTATGAATACAGCAATCACTACTTCCGTATTTCCAGAAAAATGGAAACTTGCTAAGATTATCCCTGTCCCTAAGGGTAATGGAGATTTCAAACCAATCTCAGTTCTACCTTTTCTATCCAAAGTGTTTGAAAATTTACTAGCAAACCAAATAAATGAATATATGGTTACCAACAGTCTTCTCAGCAATGACCAATCCGGCTTTAGGAAAAACAGAAGCTGCACCACAGCAATCCTTAATATTGTTGAGGATATACGTAGAAGCATGGATGATGGCAATGTAACGTTCTTGACACTACTTGACTATACCAAAGCTTTTGATACTGTCAACCATGACATACTATGCACCAAAATGAAGAAGCTGTATAGTTTTACAGCCACAGCCGATTCCTTATTACGCTCATATCTAGTAAACCGTCTTCAATCTGTTGTCACACCGTCAAGTTCGTTGTCATTTCTGTCTCTGAGCCGTGGAGTGCCACAAGGATCGGTTCTTGGGCCGTTACTATACTCGTGTTATGTTAATGATTTGCCCAATGTCTTTTCTGAATGTAATGTCCATATGTATGCTGATGATGTGCAGTTGTAATGCTGTAGTCCATTGTCCAGAATTGATGAATGTGTAAGTGTAACTAATAGAGAACTGGTCAAGGTGAGTGAGTGGTCACGAAGTAATGGCCTTGGTATAAACACGTCCAAAACTAAGTGTATAGTAATATACAAAAAGTCCATAGACACCCTAAACTTGGGAAAAATTAAAATTGACCATAATTCTATTGACTACGTAGGCAGGGTAGCTAACCTAGGCATAACGTTTAATAAGACACTGACTAAGAGTGACCACATAATTAACTCCATAGGTAGAACTTATGCAGCCTTAAGAACTCTATACCTGACACAGCATCTCCTGCCAATTAATATTAAACTCATTGTTGCTAAGACCTACCTTATACCAACTCTCTTTTATGGAGTAGAAATTTTTTCAAACCCTGACGCTGCTAGTAAGCACAGGCTCAATGTTGTGTTCAATAGTATTACGCGTTATGTGTTTAATTTAGGAAGAACAGACCATGTTACACCATATGCATTCAAAATATATAACCTTAGCTTGAAAAACTGGATTCAACTAAGAGCATTAATATTGTTACACAAAATTATAAATACAAAAGAGCCCAGTTATCTTTATAATAGATTGATTTTTTTAACTTCACGTCGGACAAATAATTTAACAACTGTACGTCATCGATTATCTGTCTCTGAACACCAGTACTTTATACACACTGTTCGCCTGTGGAACAACCTACCACACGACCTAAAAATAATTAGAAGCGCACCACAATTTAAAAGCAGCCTTCTTACAAAATAATATCTAACTGAAACAATTATAATATATATAAAACTAAGCTTACTAATGCTAATCTTCTTAAGGGGAAGACTGTTCTTCCAATTTTCTTCTGTTCTTTTTTTGTATAATTTAAATTATTTGTATTATTTAAATTATTTGAATAATTTATATTACTTCTCTCTATTTTCTTCTTTTTCTTTTCTCAGTTTTGTTACTTTTAATTAATTAATTAATAATTTTGTTTTAGTGACTAGTGCTTTAAATTTAAATTTCTTGGAACTTGTAGCACTAGGATGTTAATCAAATAAATAAATAAAATTGCTTAGACCTGTCCACTGTGCTCTTGCAGTCCCTTGCCGAACTCCATGCACTTTAAGCAGCTCTTGACGCCCAGCCTATCTTCACGACTCCAGCGTCAAGAGCCTTCTTAACGTCGTCCACGGGCAACTTGATGGAAGCCGTCTGTGTCGACCCGTATGCCTTTCTTAAATGGATATCTTCCACCAAGATGGCATCTAAAAGGAGCTGTGCTTTCAAGGCTTCGTATATGTCGTTCTTCGTGGCTATCTCGTCCAGATCCCTGCACTCGATTGTCACTTCGCTGTGAGAGCGCGCGGACTTCCGCTCGCTCCCCGAGGGACTCACCAAGAAGGTTTCTTATCGTCGATGTGCCCTCTCCAGATTTATTTAGTTGAATCAGGAGTTCACCTTTTTGAGTCCTCTTGCTTTTCGAAACTGCCTGGCCAACACCGCTTAGCATTCTGTCTGCCTTCACTTTCTTAAGTAATTCGGAGTAAGTTACCTCTCCTTTAGCAGATATGACAATAGCATCTGGTCTGCTCTTTTCTGCCACACGTCTTTTGCCTTGGTTGCGCTCCCTTTTTTTCTTCTCCCGTACCGTAGTCCATTTTTCGCAATCTTTCTCCTTGCATTGGGAAGCTTTCGGAGCACTCTTCGGCCCTGGGTCCTCTGTCGCTTGGGTGGAGGTCGAAACCTGCGTGGTCGCCGCACCCTTACTCCTCTTGGTAGAGGGTGTACACGCTCCAGGATTTTGCTTCCTCTTACCATCGATGGCCTTTCCAAAGATTGGCGACGTCTGGGAAGCTTGGTGTAGCTGTATAGCTCGTAGAGCGCCCTGGAGATTTGCTATGTTTAAACGGGACGGAGGCGGTAGCAGCATTAGCCTATCAGCCATTTCGGATAGATTTCACTCCGCTTACCCAGGTGATAGAATACTGTTAACCGTCAGCCAAGGTTTCGTCAATTCCTAAAGGGGTTTCAGGGGTTCTACCTAAGGCATTACTGGAGCCATTTAGTCGCTTCTTACGACAAGCTATGGCATGCTGAGGTGGGTATTCTGTAAAACCGCCCACCACACGGTGTCGTGTGTTTGTGTGTTTTTTTTTTCCTACATTGCTTATCCTATATATAAATTAAAAAGAAAACCTTTTAAAGTTTTATTTATTTATTTAAAAGGAAATATCTTTTATAAGTATGTTTTTATTTACTGGCTCGTTTGAGCTGTTGGAGAACAGTTTTAAAACTTAACTCTAAGGCAAACTGCATCGAACCATGAAGCCGCCGCTGCTGGCGGGTGATCAGGCTGCATGCGCGTGCGAGTTTCATATTTCGGCTGCAACTTTGTCGCGACGGCATCCGGCGCAACAGCGTTGTCAGCTAACTCAAGCTTGCGCGTGTTAACTCCTCCCCTACTAGATGGAAACACGTCCTCGGGTTTCTTCTTGTTTGCTCTCCGCTGGTATAATTTCCAGGCGCCCACGAGGAGTAGGAATAGGGCGATGAGTGCCAAGCAGCCAAATGACCTAGATGATACCTTTGATCTAAGATCCCCGATGTGCTGGAGATTCTTTAGGCTCAGGTCGTGCAGGAATGGGAGGCTCAGGTGTTCTCTGAAGAGAGTGACGTTGACCACGGCTAACGTAGATACGGCAGGCTTCTTCTTCAGGATGCCTCGGTGGTTCACGTAACGGGTACCATTCAAGAAGACGTGTTCGTCGTAAGTGGCGAGGAAAGTTCCCGCTACTATCTGGCTGTTTCCATTGCTGTCCACTACATTCATGGTTGCGTTGTTTATTACCACGTTCATTGTTCATTTACCAATTCTTTTATATCAATGCTGTCTAATATGAGAGGGCTGATTAGATTTATTTTTGCGAGTGTAACCGTGAGGATTAAGTCCTCCAGGTTGGTGATAATCATTCTATTTTCTGCCAAAATTGTTGCGTAAAAATGCTCGACCATATCGGGGTTTTCCCTATCTCTTGTTTTTTCGGGTGCCGATCATGTTTACTCATGGTACAAATTCTGCAATTCACCGCTATTTCTGACGCTAGGCGACCTATTTTCGGAAAAAAATAGTCCCTAAGTATTTGCTTTGCATTTTCCTGCGACGCTCTGTGGGCGCGGTTATGCTAAACTGTAGCAATTTCCCTTTGTTCCGTTGGGTTTGTAATGTCCGTAACATAATTCTTGGAATATCTTAAAGTCGTAGAAGGGAATGCTTCGACCATTCCGTGCTGGATCAAGGCCAGTATGGGTACCTCACAGTGGATTGCGTTGGCTATGTCAGCGTTTACTGTTTCTTTAATAGTCTGCAGTAATGTGTTGCGATCGGAAAAATTGATAATATGACGAGTTTTTGTTTTAAACAAAATAAACGTCTTTTGTTGGAGAATAGTTCCCTCTTCCAGAATAATCTGGTTCCTAAAACAATTCACCGGTTTGGCTGTGGATTCAATAGTGTATGTGAGGTATTCTTCACTATGAATAGTAGAAGCATCATAATCTGCTGAATCCTCTAACGCATTGACATTTTGGCGAGACAGCGCGTCCGCCACCGAATTCTCCTTTCCGGGTTTATAAGTTATATTTGCGTTGTGCTCATCAATAAAAGCTTTCCAACGCTTTATTTTGGCATTCGGATTCTTGTCCGATACCGAAAAGGTTAATGGCTGATGGTCTGTATGGATGTAAAGATTTCTAACGCTATACAAATAAATCCGTTGGTATTGTGGCAACCGTATTTATGTTGTACGGAAGGGACTCGTTAACGTCCGCGAATGCCTTTACCATTTTATTGATCATACGATCGAAGGTGGATCTGACAGCGGGAGGGACATCCGTGTCATTAATCCGAACGTGGTTCACTTGTTGGCACTTAGTGAACTCGATTTTTTCTCTTCCGTTGTCATGTTTCATGACATTGTTAGTTAAATATATCCGAGCGTTGATCTGTTTTAACAGATCAAGGCCGATTATGCCGTCGAAGTCATTAAGTGACTTCAGCATGAAAAAGTACGACTTAACGTCGAAAAGATGGATGAGACATTTCTGCTCAATCTTGGTGTGCCCGTGGATTGATTATAATTGAAAAGGGCTGTCAACTGGCATCCAATGTGCCAGGCCGGGAAGGGGTTTTATATAATTCTTTGAGGCCCCTGTGTCTATCAAAAGTTTGATAGTTTGCCCTGCGACCATTCGCCTTACGAACGGAAGCAGGGAGTTTCCGCTTAAAAATTGCAGCTTTCGGCCCCGGGCAAATCTTCTTCAATTTCAGCTGCCTCATGCTTTGACAGTGACTCGTAGTCACCGGTACCTTCCTCCTGTGGTAAGTGATTTACGTTTTGCTGAGTCCTCATGGACTGATCACAGTACCCTTGGTTGTTTCTGTAGCCCTTTGCGGGTTGCCTAGAGCGCGAAGATGGATCCACGTCCATTGGCTCAGGCGCCCGCCCTTGGGACTTTTGATTGTTGTAGCGGTTTTTCGAGCTACTTGGTTTTTGCTGGTTTTGATCTTTCTGGTTTTTCTGGAAGCATGGGTTCTTGTTTTGGGAATTGCCTTCCTTATCTTGTAGGGCGTTCTGAAGCCAGTTCTGGGACTTTTGATAATTTGGCTTTTGGGGTTTTTCCTCGAGGTGTTTTGCAAAATTTGCTGACAAAATGCCTTTTCATTGCTTGACTCAGCTTCTTGAGCTAGAGCCAAAGCTGATGGGAGGTCCCTGGGTTGTGCCGGAAAAACGGCCCATCTCAGAGATTTTTTCAACCCTGACACGAAAGTGTGAAGTGCATCGTTTCTGAATTTTTCGTTTAATACGGCTGCTGCAGCTGGTTCGTGTGTCATAAGCGTTTTATTTTGTAACAAGGTGAGCTTTTTCTCCACCTCATCGAAATACTTTAGCAATGGCAGGTCGCCCAGCCGAAGCGTGCTTAACTGTTGTTGAATTACATGCATCGGAGTTTTATCCGCGTACGTGAAATCTAATCTAGCAATAATGGCCCTGAAGTTCAACACTGTGTTGAATGAAGCTAGCACGGTAGCTGCTGGTCCCCTTACTTTGTTTCGAATTATGGCTACTGCCTGATAATGTTTTGAGCTGCCATTGTATGGCTCAAGTAATTTGTAAGCTGTAGAAGCAGCTTGCCTCCATATAAGATAATTTTCTTGTTTCCCGTCGAACTCGGGAATGGACTTTATAATTTCCAGTGACTCGTCGCACTTTACCTTTGGCTTGAGTTCTATTTCTTGAAAAACTTCTATTTGTGGGGCAGAATTATTTAACTGCTTAAACTGATCTGTAAGAGAAGCTATCTTATCTTCGAATAAGCGCACTTGTTGGTCAAGGGCTGCCTGAACCTTTGCCTCCATCTGTGCAATTTGTTCCGAATTCATTTTTTTTTGTTTTTTGTAATGACTGCTGTTCTAAGTACGAAGATATAAGTTCGTCTCCTCTACTGTCGTCCGTTTTTGTTTGACTTGGGCGCAGCATAAATAGTTTCAAACCACTCCGGAATTTATTCTTGTGTCAGTTATAAGGGTCTCGCAATATTTATTGCAACAGGCAGTTTTTATTAAAGCTTATTACTTTGTAAACGAAATGAAAACTCATATGAGACAGCTTTGTATTTTTATTATTCTTTTATTTGGATTGCAAAAAGAAAAATGAACATCTCACTCACATTTTGACGTGATAACGTTTTATAAATCGATAGAGCCGGCTGCTCGTACGAAAAAACATGACTCATTTGTCGTTACCAAATTTATAAGGCATACTTTAAGGATGATACATAAAATCAGGAATATAAGTTTCAGAAGTAACAAGTAAATAAAATGGATTCAGGGAACATTTCTATTAATAATTTCTTAACCAAAACAACGATATTTCGTATCGATAACTTTATTATTCACATCAAACACTGTGCAACTCTGTGTTTACATGCAATCGGAATAAGGCAAAACAATGAAGAATTGAATGAAGAATTTTATGAAAATTTTTTTTCAACTGTTTCCAACGACGATTTTTTTGCTGAACCGCTTTCAATCCCACCATGGAAAACCAAACTAGAAGTCAACGACAACACGCGCAACAACAATCTACCACCACTGCAGATCAACCTGATGAGCGTGTCATTCTCACAAATGAGCTACTCTTTCCTGCAGTTCCTGTTCCCATGGAGGTTCAAGAAGCTGTTGCATCTACCTCTGCGACGTTATTTGCAAAACCAACAAATGCTGCTCCAAAAACAAGGGCACAAATACAACGAGAGTACAGACAGCGGATTGCAGCATCAAAAACTCCAGCACAGGCAGCAGCTGCAAGAGAAGCACGTAATGTAAGAAATCGAAACAACAGATTACGCCAAGCTGCTAACTTGGTTATTGCCAGTGGTTCTTTAGAAGCGACAACTACATCCTCATCTCGTTCAGGGGAAGAGTCGAACAATGTCCAAACTAGAAGTCAACGACAACACGCGCAACAACAATCTACCACCACTGCAGATCAACCTGATTAGCGTGTCAATCTCACAAATGTGCTACTCTTTCCTGCAATTCCTGTTCCCATGGAGGTTCAAGAAGCTTTTGCATCTACCTCTGCGACGCTATTTGCAGAACCAACAACTGCTGCTCCAAAAACAAGGGCACAAATACAACGTGAGTACAGACAGCGGATTGCTGCATCCAAAACTCTTGCACAGGCAGCAGCTGCAAGAGAAGCACGTAATGTAAGATATCGAAACAACAGATTACGCCAAGCTGCTAACTTGGTTATGGCCAGTGGTTCTCTAGAAGCGACAACTACATCCTCATCTCGTTCAGGGCAAAGGCTAAACACCATCCATATTGGTACTCAACGACAATTTACCGACCAACAACGTCAAACTTTAGCAACAGAACCAGCAGAAACTACTGCACAACCAAGTACTTCTTCAGATCAAATGGAAGTTCAAGCACAAACGACTTGGAACACTAAATGGCCATCATCAATCATAAGATTCAAATCTACTTTTTTGGACAACGATTTTGGCTACGCTTGCTCGGTCTGTGACAGACTTTGGTTTAGAAACGATCTTAAACCCATCACTGCAGCACAGCTGAATGTAATTTCGGATTGGTTTATCAAAGAAAATCGACAACTGTGCAGCGAAGAATATGAACTGGTTTGCAACACTTGCAAAAACTCACTAAACAAACAATCGATGCCACCGCTAGCAAAAGTTAATTGACTCTCATATCCTGACCCACCACCAGGCCTACCACCGTTAGATCCCATCAGTGAACGATTGACTTCGCCTCGTCTAGCATTTATGCAAGTGCGTCGTCTGCGCCATGATTTCTCTTTTGGAATCATAGGACAAGTGATAAACGTACCAGTCGACGTTCAAGAAATGGTAAAATGTTTGCCACGACAATTGGATGAGGACAACGTTATTAATGTAAACATTAAAAGAAACCTTGCCCACAAAGCTGTTTACATTAGCGGATACATGTCCAAAAGTACAGTTACTTCGTGGTTAACTGTTATGCAGAACTCTCCATTATATCGTTTGTACGAAATCATAGTGGACTTGTCGAGACTGAATCATGCTTTGCCAGACTTCGATGACGTAGAGGATGACCCGTCAAACCGTATAGAAAATATCTCCCTGAATCAGAAATTCTCGCTTCAAGACAACATACCGTGATGTGGAACGAAGAAGATTGTCTCAATATCGCACCAGGACACCGGGCAACTCCCCTCAACATAATTTACGACCGTCATGCAGAAGAGTTGTCATTCCCATCAATATACTATGGAAATCCATGTCGATTCCACATGGGAGTTTCAGTGACACCTTACATGATGGCAACCAGTGATATACGACGAACCGACAGACGCGGAGCCACGCCACAAAAAATTTTGTACGTAGCAATGAAAATTTTGCGGCTACGTATGGTCGATGGAATTAACAGCACGTTTCGCAACGTTTCAGTCACAGAAAATGTCACACGACGTATGTTAGAAGACCCAGAATTTCGGAAAGAATATGTCTTACAAAACTTCGCATTCATGAAGACAGTGACAAACTCCGTCCAATACTGGGCTTCTCGCAAACGTGACCTCTTTGCCATGATTCGTCAACTTGGTGAACCAACCATCTTTCTCACTATAAGTGCAAACGAAATACGATGGATGAAATTGCTTACTATACTTCTCAGACTGAGCAATAAATATCCTGGAAAATCAGCAGGAGATCTCAACACTTCCGAGCGCTGTACTATAGTTAGTGACGATCCTGTGACGTGCTGCATTTACTTCTACAAGCTTGTTGGTTCCTTGATGAAAATGCTGCAATCCAAACAGTCCTATAATCCATTCGGAGAGTATTTTGTTAGAGATTACTTCATTCGTTTTGAGTTCCAGCATCGAGGAAGCCCCCACGCACACATTATATTGTGGTTAAACAACGACCCACATGAAACCCCGTCAGAAAATATGCCAAAAACCATTGAGCTCGTAGATAAATTGAGTACGGTAGCCCGGAATGATGTACCTAACAATTCCATCTACGCCAACTAGATACACAAACATACTTTTACAAGCACGAAGCGAGGTGAGACCAACTGGCCAATGTCTACGACTCGTGTTTTGGTTCCAATGCCTCAATCTGATAAACGCCGTCGAACACTAAAACAGAAGGCGAAAGAGCTGCGTACTTCACTCGATGAACGTCGGTATGCGGGCATGGATGACTTTCTTGGAGCTAATGGTTTGACACACGATTCATACCTTGACATTGTGCGCTCAACGTTACGCAGACCAACTCTTCTGTTCAGACGAAACTTTGACGAACTTATGACAAACACGTTCAATCCGTACATTGCTGGCGAAGTCAACTCGAACATCGATATTCAATTTATCTTGGATGAATACAGCTGCGCAGAGTTTGTTGTGGAGTACGTAAATAAATCAGCTCGTGGAATGGGCAATCTACGTCGTGAGCTTACTACGATGATGCAAGAGCATCCCGAACGGGACTACACAGACCAGTTGAAAGCTTTAAGCATCAAACTGCTTAACGCTGTCGAGATGTCAGCGCAAGAAGCAGCATGGTATCTCCTACGTCAACCAATGAGCGAGACAAGTCGTCAAGTTGCGTACATTCCAACAGTATGGCCGCAAACGTCGTCAACAAATGGACCGCGAAGGGCTTGACGAAAACAGAACTGATGTCTGGACCAAAAACATAATTCAGCGCTATGAAGAGCGTTCTGCATCTTTAGAACAAGTGTATTAAGCTGAATTTGCATCGTGGTATGCTAAAGCTAATGATTTCGTTGACGAGGATTACGACGTGCACGTGGATGGCGAAGAAGATCTAGAAAGTGAACCCGTAGCAAGAATGTCAAGAGAACGAAATCAATACCGCAAACGACTATTCGGAAGCGTTATACGGTACAGACATTACGACATGGACGAAACTGTCAATTATAAACGAGAAATGGTTCTATTATACATAAAATTCCGCAACGAAATGATAGAAATTGTTGATCAAAATAAATTTCTCCAATTATTTGACGACAACAAAGACGCGATTATGGAACGCCGTAGTCAATTCGAGTCTAATTTGAACATTGAAAACGTCATGAGAGAACTTGAAGCGATAATGATTTTGCAAAACGAAGACAACAGTAATTTACGGGAAGAAGAATCCAGAACAGCCTTTGTTCAACAGTTTTTAGGAGAGTATGGTGCCGAAAACGTCGATGATGTTCACCAAATCGTCTCACGACAAGGATTCTCGATTGTAAAGAAACGCAGCAATGTAATGTCAAAGCAACAGTTTTGTGAACTTGTACGAACAACTAATCCGGAACAACGACAGATCATTCTTGAGGTTATACATTGTGGTTGTGGAGATTACACTTCTGAAGCAGTTCAAATTTTCTTCACGGGTCCTGCAGGCTGTGGAAAAACTTACACGTTAAAGTGCCTCATGGTGGCATTCAACCGCTACACTCATTGCCTACATTGCCTGTGCAAGCAGAGGAAAAGCCGCTGTACCTCTTGGTGGCACTACAGTCCATTCAGCGTTTCGTCTCAGAACTTCTCGCGTGACGAAACTCTTATCCACAAAAAATTTGCAAGCTTACAGCTGTTTTCATCGACGAGATCAGCATGTTAAGTTCAGCTATTCTTCAACAAGTTAACTACCGATTGCAGCAGATTACTGGCATGTACGACAAACCTTTCGGAGACATTCACGTTATATTATGTGGAGATTTCAGACAGATTCCACCTGTACGAGCAACTCCATGTTATACTATGCCGATCAATCAATTAGGAGGTCCGATTCTTTGGCACAGCATTGATTACTTCCCATTGGTTCGTGTTGTGCGACAAACCGATGAGCGGTTTTCAAAGATTCTAACAAAAATCGGCGATGGACTTCAACTAAGCAACGATAATATCTCCCTTATTGAGTCCAGACATAAAACTCAGGCTTGGTGCAAGGAAAACGTGCCTGATGGTGTCAGGCTGTATTATAGTAACAATGAAGTGGATTCGTACAACCGAAGCGCAATTCTAAATGCATACAACTGTCTCGCACATGCTATTATGCTTGGTTATTCAAGTGAACAAGAGAAGAGACAATACCAAGGTAAACTTCACAAGATGACAGTGGCAGAAACCGATGGATTACCGTACCTGCTGCCATTGGCAGAAAGATATCCCTACATGATAACTTCTGACATAGATGTCGCTGACGGGTTAGTAAATGGATCTATTGGTGTCTTGTGACATATCGAACGTCAGCAGTCAAATGTAGATGACAATTCTGCAGAAGCAGGACCATCGACCAACTTCGCCAGCAGCTAGAGAAGAAATTGTTACTTTATGGCTCGAGTTTTCAGAAGAAACAACAGGAACCACAGCCAAAGTTAAATGTCGACCTCACGTGCAAAGCAAGCCAAATACTTTGTCTACAAACTGGGAACCAGTTTATAAGAAAATAATAAACATTACACTAACAAGAACTATAAAATGCAAACGAAAACAGTTTCCTTGCATTCCTGCTTGTGCCATCACTATTCACAAGTCACAAGGTGGGACGTTTGCTGTCATTGTTTATAAATACTCATCCAAGCAACCGCAACAGTTGGTGTACGTGGCGCTGAGTCGGGTAACAAGTTTAGAAGGCTTGCATATTATCACCGAAAAATATTCTCCATTTCGGTTTAAACACGGACGTGAGGGAAACTATTCACAGACAACAAGAGATATCCGTAACGAATAAAGTCGACTTCGTGGACACACACTTCGAACAATTACTGATAATGCAGTAAAGTTCTGTAATGACTCAAACAATGCAGGACAAACTTTAATAACGAACCTTAATTCACAGAGATTGTCTGCTCACTTTGCAGATATTGAAAAAGACACAGTGATTCCAAGGTCTGATTATTTGATTCTAACTGAAACGTGGATGCGTGACAATTGTGATCCAATTTCAATTGAAAATTTTGAATGTGTAACCCGGCAGAATAATCGATCAGATTCTGAAACAAATGCAGCAGGTGGAGTGGCAATTTATAGAAACTTATCATCGACATCCACACCCAAAATTCTCAACTTTGAACTTTCGAATACAACCCGCCTTATTAGAAACACTGGGGACGTTTGCTTAGCAGAAGTTACATGCTTCACCGCTGATACCACGTTCAAAATGGTTCTTGGCGCAGTTTATATTCATCCTGGAGCAAGAATTTCTAGCATCAGTGTTCTGCTACATCAAGCACTATTGCCCTATGTTTATAACAGCCAGTATATACATCCCATCATGGAAGTTGATACCGATATTCCAATTCTTCTTTGTGGCGACTTCAACACAAATGTGAAAAATGACGAAACATTCATAAAATTCATGAAAGACATGTTTAATTTCGATTGTGCATCAGACGTTAATAATTCAACAACACTAGGAGGCACCACCATCGATTTGACCTTTTCAAGACACATTAAACTCGAAACACTCCCTTTCTTTTCCTACTTTTCCTATCATCGTCCTATTCTCAACAGAATAACACAGATTGTAAGAAATTAAACATTACACATGTTTAAAAGTTGTAAAACAATTGCTCATTTATGCTTGTAAAAACTATTCAATTGTAAAAAATAAAAACTATTTAGGTTAGGTTAGGTTATGCCGGCTGGCACTCCCAGGGGGAGCGCCACACATAGACCGCTGAAAGGTCATTAGTGAGGCCGGTGTTTAGAGGTGTTGAGGGCTATCCCGATGGACTACCTCTCTAAGTGGTGTCCAGATGGGTAAGCGTACTTCGAGCAAATGCCAGAAGCTTGTTGGGTTCCCGCTTACTGGCTTCATCGAGTGAAGCTAGAAGGGGAGCATGTAGATAGCGTAGTCTTTGTGCTGCCAGTGCGGGGCAGCTGCACAGGAGATGCTCAAGCGTTTCTTTGACACCAAAAACGTTGCATTTCCGGCATTCGTCGTTGTCAGTCATGACTAGCCTTTTCGCGTGTACTGCGGTTAGGCAGTGGCCTGTGAAGAGACCTACCAGCCTTCGGCAGTCATGCCTTTTTAGCATTAGTGCATATTTCGTTAGTTTCTCGTCGTAGGTTTTGCACAATATTCTTGAGATTCTGCAGTCGGAGGTGTATGTCCACCTTCGTACTGCTGTGTCCCGTGCCTGTGTCTCCATATAGGAGTGTAACGTTCGCAGGGAGATCGGGGCATCAACAATGTCACTGTTGAGTCCCGTTGCACCTTGCTTAGCCAGAGTGTCCGCTGTTTCGTTGCCCTCGAAGCCCTGGTGGCTTGGAATCCAGTAGATGCGAACTTTTTTAACGGTGCCGAATGCATCTAGCGTTTCCCTGCACGCCAGGATATTCCGAGAGCTTATGTGGTGAGCCTGTAGGGCTTTGATTGCCGCCTGGCTATCTACGAATATGTTCACCATGTCCTGCGTTGTGTTCGTTTTTAAGACTACTTCTGCTGCTTTCCTGATTGCGAATATCTCCGCTTGGAATATGCTGCAGTGGTCCGGGAGTTTGTAAGACAGGCTCATGGGTGGTTCGGCGCAGTATACTGCTGCGCCGACTCCATCCATCATTTTTGAGCCGTCTGTATATACGTTGATGGCCGTCTGCTCAGCTCCTGAGCGCCAATCATCTTTTCCTAGGAGCGTGGGCGTTTAGTTAAAATTGTTTCTTTGGATCATATAGTCTGTTTCGACTTTGATCCCTCTTCCAATTATACTATGCCCGTAGTTGAGTATCTTCATGTTGCCTATCGTGCAAAGACGTTGAGCAGTCTTTTTTGCTGTTAGGCGTGCCTGTATGTCCACGGGGTTGACATTAAGTATTGTCTGTAGTGCTTTGGTTGGTGTTGTCCTCAGCGCCCCTGTGATGCATATAAGTGCATGTCGCTGAGTTTTTTCAATTCGTTTTAGGTATGTGGATTTCTCTGTGGCTTCCCACCATACCAGTATTCCGTAGAGTAGTATGGGGCGCACAATCGAGATGAGAATCCAGTGTGTCAGTCGTGGTGAGAGTCCCCAAGTGCTACCCAACATCTTTTGCGATGTATAAAGTGCATTGGTGGCTTTCTTCACCCTTTCCTCCACACTGAGCTTCCAACTCAACTTGCTATCCAATACTATCCCTAGGTATTTGATACTCTCTTTCGGTATCAGTGCCTTATCGTTAATTTTTGGTGGAGTCCAGCGAGGTACCTTGTATCTCTTGGTGAAGAGAATGAGGTCCGTCTTGTCCGCGTTGATACTTAGACCGGCTTCCTTGGCCCATTCTAGTATCTCTTTAAGTGTGTGATCCATGACAGAGCTGATTGTCGATGGACACTTGCCTGTGATAATTATGCTTATGTCGTCTGCATAGGCAGTTATCTTCGGGGCTTTCCGTTTGAATTTTTTAAGAAGTCCGTTTACCACCAAGTTCCACAGTAGGGGTGAGAGCACTCCTCCTTGGGGAGTGCCACACTTGGCTTCCCTGATTGCGGTAGTGGTTCCCCATTCCGCTAGTATTCTCCTGCTGCTCAGTAAGCTCTGAACCCAAGAGTATACTGCTACTGCTGGGGTCACAGCTCTTAGGCTGTGCATTATTGCTTCCGTCGACACATTGTTGAATGCGCCTGAGATGTCGAGAAATGCGCCTAGGGCGTATTCTTTGTGGTGTAGTGCTTTCTCTATGGTAGCTACAAGGGAGTGTAGCGCTGTTTCCACCGACTTGCTCTTTGTGTATGCGTGTTGGTTCTGCTCTAGAGTCATTTCTGTATTCTCTCTGATGTGGAGATCTATCAGCTTTTCTAGAGTCTTCAGGAGGAACGAAGTCAGGCTAATGGGTCTGAAGTTCTTCGGCAGCACGTGGCTACATTTTCCAGCTTTTGGCAGGAAAATTACCCGTGCTGTCCTCCAGGCCCCCGGCACATAGCCATACCTAAGACAACCTCTGAAAATTTCCCTCAGCCATGGAGTGATCACATGTTTGACCTTCTGCATCATGGCCGGGAATATTCCGTCTGGACCTGGTGATTTGTAGCTCTCAAAGGAGTCTATCGCCCACATTATCCGTCGCGTTGTCGTGATACCTTCCGGAATTTCCACTGTTGTGGTTGGGTGTATCGATTGCGTGTTTGCGTTGAATTCAGTGCAGTTAGGGAAATGCGCCTCCAGGAGCACATTTGCCGCATCTTCACTGCTTTCCGTCCATCTGCCGTCTTCGGTTTTTAGTTGGCTTTGTACAGTCTGTTGGCGAGCTAGCAGTTTCCTTAGCCTTGCGGTGTCGGCTGTCTTCTCAATGCCTGAGCAGAAGTTTTGCCATGCGTGTCTTTTGGCTACTCGTACTTATTTTCTTAAAGTCACGGAGCCGTATTTTGTATTCGATCCATACTAGCTCTTCTTCCGCTTGTTTTGCGAGTTTGAAGAGTTCTAGTACGTCTTTCCTTATTCCTTTGAGTTCTGGAGTCCACCACGGGGGCGTGTGTCTCTTCTTCTCTTGGGATGGTCTGCACGTTTTATTGTAGGCTGCCACTAGATTTTTGTTGAGTGTCTCTAGGGACTTCTCTAAATTTTTTGTGGAGACTATATTGGGTGGTCGTGGAAGATTTCCTTCAACCTCTTTAACGAACTGCTCCCAGTCCGTATTTCGCGGGTTTCTAAACACATTTTTCTTCACTATTCGTTAAAAGTTTACCCGGAATTGAATGTACCTGTGGTCCGAGAAGGAATGTCTACTAAGGACTCTCCAATCCTGAGCCACGGTATTCGTTACCGACGCAAGAGTTATATCTAAGACGTTAGATGAGGTAGGGCCAAAAAATGTTGGTTCATCTCCCTCGTTTACTATCTTAAGATTAGTCTGTAATATGAAATCAAGCAGTGACTCACCTCTTTCGTTAATATCTCTGCTTCCCTATACCGTGTGATGAGCGTTGGCGTCAGCTCCGATGGTGAGCGCCTGCTTCTTAGAGTCGGCCTCTGTCACCAGTCGAGTGAGCTCTTGAGGGGGCGCTTCGGTGTCTTGCGCCATGTAGCAGGATGCCATTAGGATTGGCTCATCTCTGCCACCTTCTAGTGCGACCACAGTGAGGTCGTCAGTGCTGTAATTAGACAATAAGTAAGCATAGATACCTTTCCTTACTAGGATTGCGGTCCTTGCTCTACTCACTGTTGTTGGGTGGAATATGTTGTAGTTGGGAGTCTTTAGTCCAGAAACCTTGTTGCCTGAGGCTATCCAGGGCTCCTGGACCAAGGCTACATCGGCGAGCCCTGTCTCCAGGGTTAACAGGAGCTCCGCCGATGCCAACTTGCTCTTATGTAAGTTGATTTGGATGACCCTCAGCTCCATAATTGGCTGTGGCATCTTCCACGGATGGGACTTCCACCACGGTACTGTCCGCATCCTCGTCATCTTATATTTCCAGGCTCTTGGTTGCGAGTTTGACCTCCGACAGGTCTTTCTCCACCTCACCCGCCTCCAGCGTATTCGTATTTTTGTCGTCGGGGTGGCGCTTTTTGAGACGTAGGTATACGCTACCCACGCCGCACGCCATCTTCCCGAACCTTCCGTATAGCAAATCGTCGGCCTCCTTATTGATCTGGATCACCATTTGCTGACCCTTGCTATCGGGCTTCGCAACGTGGATCACCTTCCAATCGACAGTTGGCACGTCCGGATTTTGCCATCGCAGTAGCTGCAGTGCCTGGTCCGCTGGTACGACCCGCGGGAAAAGTACTTTTGCCTTTGGTAGGGACGGAATGCAAGTTCTGTCCACTACCTCCAGCTTGGCACCCTCCCACGGAGCGTCCAGAGCAGCCACGACACCGGTGACCCACTTCAGAGTGTGGTCATCCTTGCAGCTCAAGATTTTAACGCCTGAGAGCCAGCCCGCTCCATCAAAAGAGATGGGTAGCGAGTCCGGTTCGCCCATACGACTCAGAAACGCGTTGAACAGTAGCTCCTCCACCTTCTTCCACTGCTCTGGCTTCATCTTGCCGTTTGGGTCGCTCCGGTCGATGAGCGCGACGACAAGATGTCGCCTCGCCACATCACTGGCCGTCAGTTTTGCTTGCGTCACTGGCTTTTTGCAGGGCCACTTGCCAGCTGGTACCTCTGCTTTAGCGGTTTCAGCGGAGCGCTGGCGTTTGACGGCCAAACTCTCCTCCACCTTGTTGGCAAAACTGACGTTCTCAGACGCCATGTTTTTTCTCTGTTCGAAATGAGCCCTGCCCTCTTCAATCCTTTCGTCGGCCCACTTCTGCTGGCGGATCTCATCTTGTGTGAGTTCTCGCTTGCAGTTAGCGAGCCGAGCCCGGATTTTTAAGGCGGACTTGTACTTGGCTTTGGCTTTCAATCCCTCCTTTGACCTTTTGAGCCCGACCCTACTGGGGGTGCTGGTGCTCGCCGGGCCTGGAAGACATTGAGAAACCGGTTTTCGAGTCCCTTCCTGTGATTCGCAATCCGAGTCTCCTTGGACTGCGGTATCGCGCCACATTTTGGGTGTATTTTTGGCAGTAGCTATGCAACCGTCCTGGCCTGCTCCAACCAGTACGGAGGGTGGGTTGCTGGCGACACGCAGAGAGGATTTCTCCCCCCCGTGCCCGCCGGTGGTAGCACCCTTTTCCACCGACGTTTGGGTTGACATCCCAACCCGTGTTTGACCCTTAGTCACCTCCATTTGATTTATATTTCTGGGAAGTCTACACATAGCATTTTATCCTTACTGCCAAGGACCTCGAACCATGGTTTGCTCTACGCCCTCGCTGTGCCGAAGCTTTTGAGTGGTGTAGAGTTCACCTTAGCTAGACATAGTACTACCTCTCCACAGGCAAGTAGGTTCGTAGTACATTCGTTTGTTTTGGGGCATGACGACATCTGCTTCGGTTAGCCCCTCGCCTTCGCAGTGCCGAAGCCTTTGAATGGTTTGGGGCTCACTTTTAGCTAGACGCCGTCCTGTCCCTCCGCAAGGCAAATAGCACCTGGTACCCCTCGTTTGTCTCGAGGTAGCACGATGCCCATTGCCCAGCCGGCACCCTCGTGGAGGCTTCAGTTGAGGATTTTCGCCAGCCTAAAAAAAACTATTTAATTGTTAAAAAAAAAAAATTGACATAATTGTATTTATGCGTACAAATAAATCTAACTTGATCAATTTCATTGTGATTTCCAATTACCTCCTTCTCTATATACATACAAATCTATTAAACAAATGAAATTAAAATTTTCTTTGAAAAATGCTACCATTCCATCAGTATTTTCTTAAGACGTTGTCACGTTCAACTATCTTCAGTAAACCGACTTTACAGACAACCAGAATGTTTTTTGAAATATAATATGCCTCTTATCGCACGATGTGGTGGCCGCTGCGCTGTGACGTTTTTGTTGTTTGTTGATATTCGCCGGCCGCTCCCTGTTTTTTGCTTTTGATGTTTAGAACGCTCAGTTAGTTTTTTTTTTTTGCGTTTTGTTGTTATGACAATGTTAATTTGTTGCTATGTTGATCACTTTATTGTTCAGTGTTAGTTCCTGTGTTTTTTTTGTTGCTATGACAATGTTAATTTGTTGTTTTGTTGATCACTTTATTGTTCAGTGTTAGTTCTTGTGTGTTTTTTTTGTTGCTATGACAATGTTAATTTGTTGTTATGTTGATCACTTTATTGTTCAGTGTAAGTTCTAGTGTGTTTCTCTTATTGTTGTAACACTCACTTTATTGTTTTTCTCTTTGTGTTTGTTGGTTTTTTTTTGTGTTTATGTTATTGTTGTAACACTTATTTTGTGTGTTTTTGTGTTTGTTGGATTTTTTGTGTTTTTGTTTATTTTGTAACACTCACTTTTTATACCCTTAACCCATAAAATGGGTAAATAAGGGTATAATGGTTTTGTGCAAAAGCATGTAACAGGCGATGTTGACACGGAGTACGCTGCAAGTTACGCAGCATGCATACAGAGCAGGCCGATCTAGGGATACGGCACTTTATAAACTGCACCGCACTTTGCGTTCCGCAGTTTTAAACAAAGAAGTAGCAATATGTGCATTTTTAGATATTGAGGGCGCCTTTGACAACACCTCACACGATGCCGTCAAGGCTGCCCTAAATAGAAGGGGTCTGGACATGACAACTAGCAAATGGATCTCATCGCTACTCAGGTCCAGACAAGCTACGGCAACTATACAAGATAGTACCGTAACAGTGACAACCACAATTAGGCTACAGCAGAAAGCTGCATTATTAAGAATGTCGGTCGAGGGAGTTGGCAAGGAGCATATTCTGAGTCAACTAGATGCAGATATGCTGTCAGGTGAGCTTCCCCTATTGGCACAGCCTAGGGACGAAATGAAAGCCGAACACATGTTCGAGCAAAAATTTCAAGTTCACCTGAGCAGCAAAAGGGAGTGGACATCTCTTGAAGAGGTCCACCAAATGAAATCCCACACCATCAAATGGTACACCGATGGATCCCTTACCAACCAAGGCTCCGGTCTTGGAGTGGTAGGCCCTCGGCTAAAATACCATGAGTCCCTAGGTAAGCACACCAGCATCTTCCAGGCTGAGGTATGTGCAATAGGGAGGTGTGTGGACCTTAATCTGAAGCGTAACTATCGGAATAGGGATATAGCTATATTATCAGATAGTCAAGCAGCCATTATGACACTCAGCAAGATCGAAATTAGGTCGAAGGTAGTTCGCGAGGTGCGAACCAAGCTAAACACTCTGGGACTACATAATAGGCTAACCCTAAGATGGGTCCCAGGACATGTTAACATAGCTGGGAACGAAGAGGCAGACAAGCAAGCAAGGCTGGGGGCAGCGACACCCCTCATAGGGCCCGAGCCGTACTGTGGGATAGGAAGAAGCACAATACGGCAGGAACTTAGGAGTGAAGAGAAACTCTTGCGCGAAATGAGCTGGGCGCAGTCCCCAGGACTCAGACAAGCCAAGTGTATTCTTGGAACTTACAATCTGAAAAGATTCAAGCAGATTATAAACATGGGAAAGAATAGACTCAGGATAATCACCGGTCTTTTGACAGGACACTGCAGACTAAGGGGTCACCTAGCCAAGCTAGGAATCGCTTGTAATGATACATGCAGATTCTGCGATATGGAAAGGGAATCCTCCTTGCATATCATAGCAGAATGTGTAGCCTTAGTGAGGAAGAGAAGCAGGTTTCTAGGAAAACATGTTATTCAGCTCACTGACCTGAAGACCATCGATCCAGTAAATATACTTGCCTTCGTACAAGGACTGGGTTTGATGGAAGAGCTTTAAGCCAAGAAGGGGGCACAATAGATCTTTTAGGTCGCAGTGCACTTCACCCCAATTATAATATATATAATGTAACAGGCAGAAGGAAGCATCTCCGACCCTATAAAGTATATATATTCTTGATCAGCATCAACAGCCGAGACGATATAGCCATGTCCGTCTGTCCGTCTGTCTGTCCGTCTGTCCGTCTGACCGTCTGACCGAAGCTAAGCCAGTATACCAAAGTCTTATATAAATTAAATATATTTATTGCAACAGGGTTCAGGGTATCTTCTAGTCGGGCTCTCCCGACTAGAGCCTTCTTACTTGTTTTTGTGTGTTTTCGTTGGTTCTTTGTGTTTTGTTTTTTTTTGTTGTAACACTCACTTTTATTGTTTTTGCGTGTGTTTTTATACTCGATACCGAAGGTAAAGAGTATATTGGTTTTGTGCAATGTCCGTCATGGTGTCTGTCCGTCTGTCCGTCCGTATGGTTGCAAGTTTTTTCCACACCCTTCAAGCTAGAGACTTGAAAATTTCCAATTCTCTTTATCTATGGGATAGTAAATTAAAGTGTCAAGATGGGGGTTCTACGATAACTTGGGGGCTAGCAAATCGATAAATTCGATAACTCAAAACCGATAAATCCACATATTTCGCACATCCTTACAGCTAGAACTAACAAATTTGGTAAAAAGATAGCTACTAGCAACCCCCGAAAAACTGCGTTAAAAATTTTGGAGCCACGCCCCCCATTCCGCCCCCAGCCCCACGGCATTTTAAAGTCAAAAACGCCTATATCTCCCACAGTTTTTGAGCTAGAGCCACCAAATTTGGTGCCAAGATAGGTGATGAGGACCCCCCAAAAACTGCATCAAAAGCTTGAATACCACGCCCACCAAAACCGCCCTAGCCACCCCCATTCGCCCCAACGCTTCGTGAAAAACGGGAATGCGTGTATCTTCCAGAGTAGTGGAGCTAGAGCCACCAAATTTGGTAGGAAGATAGCTGGTAACGACCCCAAAAGAACCGCATCAAAGTTTTGGAGCCACGCCAACCCATTTCGCCCCCAGCCCCCCTTTCCCCACTTTATACAAACTTCGAGCTAGAGTCACCAAATTTGGTATGAAGAGAGCAATTGACATCCCACATGGATCGGCAGCAAAAATTTGAATGCCACGCCCACCCATAACGCCCCAAGCCCCATAGCCCCCCTTACACCACCTTTTACATGCTTCGAGCTAGAGTCACCAAATTTGGTATGAAGGTAGCAATTGACATCCCACATGGATCGGCAGCAAAAATTTGAATGCCACGTCCACCCATAACGCCCCAAGCCCCATAGCCCCCCTTACACCACCTTTTACATGCTTCGAGCTAGAGTCACCAAATTTGGTATGAAGGTAGCATTTGACATTCCACAAGGATCTGCAGCAAAAATTTGGATGCCACGCCCAACCATACCGCCCCCAGCCCCATAGCCCCCCTTTCCACACTTTATACAAACTTTGAGCTAGAGTCACCAAATTTGGTATGAAGGTAGCATTTGACATTCCACATGGATCTGCAGCAAAAATTTGGATGCCACGCCCAACCATACCGCCCCCAGCCCCATAGCCCCCCATTCCCCACTTTATACAAACTTTGAGCTAGAGTCACCAAGTTTGGTATGAAGGTAGCATTTGACATTCCACATGGATCTGCAGCAAAAATTTGGATGCCACGCCCAACCATACCGCCCCCAGCCCCATAGCCCCCCATTCCCCACTTTATACAAACTTTGAGCTAGAGCCACCAAGTTTGGTATGAAGGTAGCATTTGACATTCCACAAGGATCTGCAGCAAAAATTTGGATGCCACGCCCAACCATACCGCCCCCAGCTTCCCTTTCCCCACTTTATACAAACTTCGAGCTAGAGTCACCAAATTTGGTATGAAGAAAGCAATTGACATCCCACATAGATCTGCACCAACAATTTGAATGCCACGCCCAACCATACCGCCCCCAGCCCCCCTTTCCCCACTTTTACAAACTTTCAGCTAGAGTCACCAAATTTGTTATGAAGATAGCAATTGACATTCCACAAAGTTCTGCATCAAAAATTTGGATGCCACGCCCAACCATACCGCCCCCAGCCCCACTTTGCCCACTGTATACAAACTTCGAGCTAGAGTCACCAAATTTGGTATGAAGATAGCAATTGACATCCCACATGGATGGGCATCAAAATTTTAAATACTGGTATCGAGTATACCGCAGTCGGTTGCGTCCGACTGCAACGTTTCCAAATGTTTTTTATGTGTTGTCGTTATAACATTCACTTCACTGTTTTGTTAAAATTGGGACTCCTGTCTTTTGAAAGGATTTTCCCGTTTAAATGATACGAAAGTTATTAACTAGTCGTAGGTTTTTTGCCATTTGGGCGCCAATTAAAAAGAATACCTTTTATAAGCATGTTTTATTTTTTTAAAAGGATATATCTTTTATAAGTATGTTTTTATTTACTGGCTCGTTTGAGCTGTTGGAGAACAATTTTAAAACTTAACTCTAAGGCAAACTGCATCGAACCATGAAGCCGCCGCTGCTGGCTGGAATGCCGGCTAAATGCTGAGTCGGCGTCTTCAACGGGTGATCAGACTGCTTGCGCGTGCGAGTTTCATATTTCGGCTGCAACTTTGTCGCGACGGCATCCGGCGCAACAGCGTTGTCAGCTAACTCAAGCTATCGCGTGTTAACTTATACAATGACTTATTATTAGGTAATATAAGCGAAACATAACATTGGCTGTACGGCCGTTAGGTAATGCGTCACCAATGCCTATGTTCCACCTAATCCACTTGGTCTCTTCGCTCGCGCTCAGCCTTACGTAGAGTGGTCATGACTGCCACCGCGAACGCGCTGAATGCTTCCCAATTGACGCTGCTGGCCAGTATCGATGTCACCTGGTTGTCCAACTCGATGCTACATCCGAAAGCCCTCTCCAGTTCAACTCGGTGCCCGGTAAGGCGTCCACAGTGAAACAAGACGTGTTTGGCATTCTCTACGAATCTTTCACCACAGGAGGTACAGAACGCTGCACCTTCATGCCCAAATTGGTGCAAGTACTCACGGAAGCAGCCATGACCACTTAGGAGTTGGGTGGTGTAGTAGTTGAGCTGCCCATGCCGCCGGTTTTGCCACGCTGAAATGATCGGGATGAGGCGATGCGTCCAACGCCCTTTGCTAGACGCATCCCATTGCCTCTGCCAGTTTTCCAAAGTGCGCGTTTTGGCCGCTGTGCGCGTTTCATGCTTCTGGGGATCCGAAAGTTCCTCGCCATGAGTTCCCTCGTAGATATCCGAGATTTCCCTAGCCAGCTCGGCTATGGGGGCTATTCCAGCCAGGACCAGACATGCGTCATAAGAGATGGTTCTGAAGCCGCTACAAACTCTGATCGCTCCAAGACGGTAAGTAGCTCTCATTCCGCGGGTGTAGCTCTCGAAGCGGCAAGCTGATTGCCATATCGGCGCCACATACAGCATCGTCGCTCTTATGACGCTAGATAAAAGGAGTCTCTTGAATTGCTTCGGACCTCTCGTATTTGGCATGATTCGCGAGTTCGCACGATTTGCTAAGGCGGCCTTTGTGCTAGCGTACTCCAAATGCTCCTTGAAGCATTGCCTGGTATCCAGCATAACGCCCAGATATTTAATCGCCCTCTTAGACCTGACTGCAGTGTTAGCCACGATGATGTTTGCTGTCTCCACCGCTTTTCGGCTGCTAATGAGCACTGCCTCTGTTTTTTGGGGTGCTATCTGCAGTCCTACTGACGGCGGGTGCAAATCAAGTGCTCCAGTAGCTTACCAACAGTATCGATCAGGCATATCGGACGATATGAAGCTGGATCTTCGAGCTTTTTGCCAGGCTTCAAGAGGAGGACCAGGCGCTGAATTTTCCAGCGGTTACAAAACACTCCGCTTCGTAGGCAGCTGTTGTACATGCTCGAAAAGACATCTGGGCAGAGCGCAATTGCTAGCTTGAGCGTTCGGTTGGGAATCCCATCTGGGCCAGGTGACTTGCTGGGCTTCAACCTCGTTGCAGCGTGGCGAATCTCATCTAGCATGATGTGTTCAATTTGAGAATGCATGCTCGGCGCAGGCGGGAGCTCGCCGATATCCTCATCCACACTGGGAAATAGGTGCCTTACTATCTCCTTCAATGATCCTGGGTCCATGGGGTGGCAGCGTGGAGAGGCATTGAAGCGTTTTACTACCAGCTACTGAGCTACGAGCTACTGACAAAGGTTATGCCAACGACCGAACCCAGTCCAGCTCTGCTGAACGTGTGCTGCGTTCCATGATTTAGGAGCGCCACTTCGAGGAGATAGAACGCCTCAAGCAACTCCCGTCCTTTGGCATTGGCTGACGAAATGCCCCACTCCTCTGCCCACGCGTTGAAGTCTCCAGCGATGACGATCGGGTGACGGCCTCTTCCGTCTGCTACCAGGGAGTCCAGGGTGTTAGCGAACTCTGATAGCTTCAGACTAGGGGGTAGGTAGACTGCGTAGAACCACAGGCCGCACACCAACGCGCGCACGTAGTTTTCGTTCCGATGTACACTTACAATCCGCAGGACCATAGAGCCGCTCTTCCAGTTGTGTCCGAAGCGCATCTAGGGCTCTCGGAAAGCCGGTATGGCTCGCTTAGCACCGCAAGGTCTGCAGAGCGTTCACGCACTGTTTGCGACAACAGTTCCTGGGCCGCTGCACAATGGTTGAGGCTCAGCTGTATGAACTTCATCTTGCACGACCAAGTACACTTCCGCTGAGTGGACATCTATTACTGCCCGCCTGGTGGTTGAATGAGGCACTGCTTTTTGCAACACAGACGAAGCACTTCGCCACCTCGCTCTTGCAACTCGCTGCCTTGTGGCCTGTAACTCCACACCTTATGCAGCACTGGGATCTATCCACGGGGTTACGGCAGCTGCTTGCGGTATGTCCCATCTCCAGACAGCGGTAGTCCCGCGTACGTGCTTCCTGCTGGCGAATGACGCAGCTGGTCCAGCCAATGTGAACTGTGCGCAGGGTAGTAAAGCTGCTTGCCAGATTTGCTGGTACTGAGAATTGAGCCACCTGTGTGTTACCATATCCAGGTCGATAGCTCTTAAAGATACAAACGTCGGCTGGTATGTTTGCCTGCGCTGACAGCGCAGTCACTATCTCCTCTTTAGTGGCTAACTCGTCCAGGTCCTGAATGGCGAAGTGAGTCTGCTCGGTAAATGAGCGAACCACTGCACTCTTGCCCAGCACAAGCTCCACTTCGTCCTTGAGCTGCTTTGTACACTACAGGCCTACTCCATTCAGCTCCAGTAGCAGGTAACCTTTTGCTGTGCGACGAGCTTTGGAGACCTTGTCGCGGACTCCGTTGAGCTTTCCGTCGCTTCTGCGCGTAACTAGCGACAGAACTTCGCTGTAGGAAAGCTCGCTGGTACTTATTACCAGTGCATCCGATCTGCTCTAAGTATGTGGCTTGCCAGATGCCTTACCGGCTAGCTTGCTAGATTTCTTTCGCTGAGCCGTTTGGCACGTATCCGACTCCAAAGCCGCTGGACTTGCGTTGCCAGTTTTGTTCCTCTTTGAGGGCGTAGCTCGCTGCCCTGGCTCGAGCTCGCGCCGCCTCTTCGGAGTCACTGTACTCCTCGCAGCACCGCAACTCTGCTGTTGCACTTTATCGGCTACTCTGGTAGGCAGCTTTGCAATCGGCGACGTCTGTGCGGCCGTATCCGCGCTATCACTGGAAGCTGACTTGCTTCTGCCAGGCTTTATATAGCTTAAGTGCCTTCGCTGCTTGGTCCCTCATCAGCTGGTTTACGTGCCGCTGCCCGAGCAGAAGGGCATTAAGGCCGTTCAGGATGGCACCCAGCTGCACAAAGACATCTTCTTGTGTGTGTGTGTGTGTATTCACAAACGAAGCAATAAAAAACTGATCTAGACGAATGTTAAGTGTTGGATACTCTTATAATGCAGGAATATGATATGTTATTAAACGGTTTTTAGTTATTTCTCAATTGTGTGCTAACGCCAACCTTTGCTAATCAAAATATTCAAAATATGCAATTATTGCAAATATATTCCATAACTACATTACTTATACACTTATATTTTATTAGGGTATCAAACATTCATCATTCGTCTAGTGCATTTCTCTTTTGCTTCTTTTGTGATTGCACACAAACTCACACTTTTTCCTAGAGCAACATTTAACTATTGCCAACCCATTTTTCTCTTTTATTAAGGCCTGTACGCATGAGCCCCGAACAGCTCCCGTACCGTATACATGAGCTTTACGGACCTTAACGAGCAGTGTTAAAAAATGCACATATTGTGGCGGTTGGTTGATAACTTTTTCTAAATTAATCGCAAGTGCAACTGTGTTTTGTGCACTTAAATTCAAAATAATGATTCACTTCCAAAGCGCACTACTATTGTGATTGAGTACAACCAATAACTATATACTTATTGGTACAGCTAACGCCCTGCTGCTGGCGGTTGTTTAAAAAAAAGGCAGGCTGCAAAACCAAGAAGCATTTTAGTGAACCCATATTTGATGGGCAGAGTTGAGATTACCAAAGATTATGCTAATCGTAAATGAAACCACTCAAAAGACTCAAAGCAAATTCACCTTACTGATCTATACCCTATAATAGACCAGTGCCAGTACAATCCAGTTAATATGTTATTTAAATTGTATCTTATTCATTAATTAATATATTTGTATTCAATACTTCTTGCGCAGCATTGTCTGCCAAAACAATAGTGGTATTCATTTAAAGTTGTAAACTAGTTGCATTTGTTGCATTTATCGCAATGTGGCAATGTCGCGAAACAGCTGTTCAGTTTTGTATAGAAATTCATTTGCAATAAAGTGGCAATAATGCCACAGCATTTTGTGTTGCAAATGTGGCAATACTTGTTGCATTGCATTACCAGCAGATTTTTAGCACGATTCAACTTGTCTTGGAAGAAGTAAGTACATAAATATGTTAAACTAATTAAAAAATCATTTATTTATTCATATTATTATAAATAATTTATAGGCAAAACGTAAACGTGCGAATGGCACCTATCGTTGGAGTCAGCAACAAACCATAAATCTGCTGACTGCTATTGTGGAAGCCGTTAAAAGCAACCCTGAATACTTCGAAGTAAATATTTTATATTATATTGGTGTTACTTTTATTTATACACCTAATTTTCTGTAGAAACCGACAGCGCAGAGGTTTTATGATCGCATTGCTTCAAGTACGCCGGTAATAGCAAGTATTAAATGGGACATGATGCGGTCCAAAATGAGGCATCTTCAAAATTCATATTTAGCTGCTTTGAAATGGAAAGGGCAAACTGGTGCTGGACTATTAGAAAATGGTGAAGAAAAAACAGTTGAAGATTACATTAAGACGTTATGTCCATTCTTCGAGTTTCTCGATGTAATATTCGGGCAACGTTTGAATATCCAGCCTCCAGCTATATACCAATCTACCCAATCAGTGGAGGCTCCTCAAATATCGATTCAAGATGAAGTATTGGATATAGAAGATTTTGAAATCGATTATATAGTAGATTCGCCCTCCGATACGTTAACTTGCACATTACAAAGCGCCTCAGCAAGTCCACAACAGATGTCATCATCGTCCACACCATTATCTACACCACCGCAAAATCGTGTACAGAAAAAGAATTTAAAAAGATCGCACAACTCCAATCCATTTTCAATGCTGTTCGAAATTCAGAAGCAAAAAGTGGATATTGAAAAAGAGAAGCTAGAGCTTGAAAAAACCAAAGAAAATAATCGTTTTGAATTGCAGAAACTGCAGTTGGAGAAAGAAGAACGGGTAGAAATGGAGAGACTACGCTTACAAAGTCAAGGACACATAATAATTAATTAATACTTAATTTGTATTTGAATTTTTCTCTTTTTTTATGAATTGTGATTTTTTTTTTTTTTTTTATTTAATTTTAAAATGAAATAAATTGATATTAAATTTTTTCTAGGTATATATTTATGTGTGTTCTTAATCCATAGCAAGCATAATGGCACACAGTGCGTGACGAGCTGTGTCACCTTCCGATATACCTTCAGTGCTGTATGTTTGATCAAATTCCGCATCATCTTCTGGTACTTGTAGGTCAAAGTCAAACTTTTCATTTTGTTGAATTATGATGTTGTGAAGCAGCGCGCAACAAAGAATCCATTTATTCATCTTCCTGATACTATTTTCGTTTTTCAGTTGAATTTTCAAGCTTTTTATACTGTTGAATCTCTCTTTTAACATACCAAAACAATGTTCAACCCTTATTCGATTTTGGCTGAATTTTTTATTGAAAAAAGTACGCTCGGCAGCGCTAAGATCTTTTGAATTATCTCTGAATGGAGTTATAACTGTTTTTGACAATTTATACGCGCTATCACCAGCTATCCATTGGCCAGCACTGAAAAATTCGTCTGAACGAGTTGACAATTCGCAATTATTTTATATGCGTGAATCGTGTACACTGCCTGGATAGCCCAAAACTAGATGCCTTATCTGCAGCGTACGGTCACATACAGCTTGAACTTTGAGAGAGAAATTGCGAGAGAAATATGCTTCTGGGTCTATTGAAGGTTTTTCAGCTAATGGAATTTCCGTACCATCAACGTATCCAATGCAATTTGGCAACTCCATCCATGTTTTCTTCACTAGTTCTTGGCGTTCAAATGCATTTGGCCAAAAAATATACTTATCTTTGTGCTTCAATAAGGCATCAAAAACTCTATCAGTGACATTCTAAAATTGATCGAAAGATAAATATTTATGATAAAGCAAATTAATGGAAAACTTATTACTTGGATGGTTCCACCGTCGCCCACGCCAAATAAACTGGCAATTTTGGAAATAGATGCACCTTCGCCACTCGAGCCCATACGGTACAAAACGATCATCAATTGAGTTTCAATTGCCAGTTGTTTACATGATCGAGCACCGTTGAAATTCTCATCATGTTTTATTAGATCAAGTAGCACTTGAAAAGTACTGCGGCTTACGCGCGTAAATTTCTTAAATCGATTTTCATCCATGTTTCCCAATACATCTGTTAAAAAGTATTTCGATTTTGGTACAGTGTTTTGCAGGAAAGGGACGCTATATCTGCATGTTTCGCCGACAGCCAAAGTCATCATCAAATCATCAAAGATCTCATTTTCCATTTCTTTTTTCAATTCTTCTACAAAGAGAAATAAATTATTATGCATTATATATTTATAAGTCAAAAATATACATACCGTCTTCACAAAAGAATTCCAAAATCATTAAATCATTTAATGCACAATTTTTTAAGAGGTTAAGCAGTTCTCTTTTTTCACTTATGTATATGTGGCATTTTAATTAAAGCACAAATTATTGAAATGTAAACAAACTGGAAAACAGCTAATCAATGCAACATGATTGCCAACGGGGTGTTCATTTAATATTTATTGCAATGTTGCCACTTTGCGATTTTTTTAGCAATGCAACTTTAAATGAATACCACTAATAAGTATGGCTCTATTGGAGCCTGAATTAGGCCAACTTTGTTAAAATTTCTGAAAAATCGCATTTAACGATTACGTTATTAAAGTGCAACTTCCTCGTAATGCCCCACAAGACTGGCCGACGTTCCCTTGCCTTTATTAAAGCCATTTTCTCCGAATCCCTATTAAAGTTTTCGAATCTACTTTTGTTTGCCGACATCTTGTTTCACTTTTGAGGCCCGTAAACAATTGCTGAACATTTGGGATGTTCAACAGCTCCGTTTCATCGTTTCATGTTTCAAACTTGAAACGATTAAATCGTGAACGGCATTTTGGGTGTCAATGCGTTTCATGCTTGTGCAGTCAGCTGTTGTTTGTTGACATTTCTTATTCTTAAATTTTTGTCATTGTTGGCATATACTGCGGTTTTACTTTATTTGTAAAAATGTCATTTAAAAATGCTAAAGATATGCTATACGATGCTTTAGCAAAGCAAGTTATTAGAGAAATAGTGGAAATTGAAGGTGAGAAGAGCTCGTTGTTTGAATAAGTTGGTCAATTACATGCTTTTAACATTTGTAGATGTTTCACGGCAAGACAAAGTTGATTTGGAGATTACTTTTGTTTGCGGCGGCCATTAGTCATATGTGTTTATACTTTTTTGCACAAAAATACACCAAATATACTAAAAAGTACTGAACATCGATAGCAAATATCGAAAAATATCGTGCTCTTCCCATCTATACTTTGTTGAAACTTGAAACACTTTTTGGATACATAGGCAAGGGTGTTTCAACGTTTCAAGAAATTTTCTATGTATGTTGTTGTTGCGGGACGTTTCAACTTTGAAACGTGAAACGATGAAACGAGCTGTTGAATACCCCAATTGATGCCATCACTAACAACAACACAGCTTTCATATAACATTTTCATTGTTCAACACTAAGCTACTGCTTGCGACTAACAGAGCTGCATACCAGTGTTTCGTAATACGGAACGGGCGCTGTACGAGACTGTTTTTATACCCTTAACCCATAAAATGGGTAAATAAGGGTATAATGGTTTTGTGCAAAAGTATGTAACAGGCAGAAGGAAGCATCTCCGCCCCATAAAGTACATATATTCTTGATCAGCATCAACAGCCGAGACGATATAGCCATGTCCGTCTGTCCGTCTGTCTGTCCGTCTGTCAGTCTGTCCGTCTGACCGTCTGTCCGTCTGTCCGTCTGTATGAACGCGTGGATCTCAGAGACTACAAGAGCTAGAGACTTCTGATTTTGTATTTAAGTTCTCCTATACCATGAGCAGAACAAGTTTGCTTCAAATTATCGATAACTATTCTGGTTTCCGATATACCCATAATATCGATAACAATAAAATATCGAATTTGGAAAATCTAAAAATGAGGGTTGAAGTAATGGATAATGATCGAACTTTTCTGAAAATTTCGTCCAAATCGGTTGAGAAACACCGGAGATATTGAACTTAATCGATGGAAGCTAAGCCAGTATACCAAAGTCTTATATAAATTATATATATTTATTGCAACTGGGTTCAGGGTATCTTCTAGTCGGGCTCTCCCGACTAGAGCCTTCTTACTTGTTTTTATATGAAGTTTCTACGGTACGGGCGATGTACTAGCATCTGCGTAGAGGCCTTAACTAAATATGTTAATAATTGCCAACCCAGAAACCCTGCACGTACAAATAAATTAGCTTGTACGTACATAATAGTTTTTTATACTCGATACCGAAGGTAAAGAGTATATTGAGTTTGTGCAATGTCTGTGCATGGTGTCTGTCCGTCTTTCTGTCTGTCCGTCTGTCCGTCTGTATGAACGCAACTTTTTTCCACACCCTTCAAGCTAGAGACTTGAAACTTTCCAATTCTCTTTATCTATGGGATAGTAAATTAAAGTGTCAAGATTGGGGTTCTATGATTACTGGGGGGCTGGTAAATTCGATAACTCAAAACCGAAAAATCTACATATTTCGCACATCCTTATAGCTAGAACTACCAAATTTGGTATGAAGATAGCTACTATCAACCCCCCAAAAAACTGCATCAAAAATTTTGGAGCCACGCCCACCCATTCCGCCCCAGCCCCCCTTTCCACAGC
>JARNME010000221.1:0-83930 GCA_030179655.1 Scaptomyza flava
ATTTATTTTTTCATGATCTGAGTTATTTATTTAATTCGTGAAACCATTGTATTGTGTTTTATTATTCTTGAACCTTTGCATTAGTATTGAATTTGGATGGCAAAATACGGTTGTGATGTACTAAAGCTCGAGATGACTTGAGAGTCGGTATTTTGCAAAACGGGCGGTAGAGTACTTAAAATTTTTAATTGTAGTGTGTTTTTAAAATAATGTACTTTAACTATCACCGGATTGGTTTATACCCACTAAATATTGGTATTTTCGGTTTTTTCTTCCTTTGTATTAGTCGTTTTATACACCCTAGCTCTTGATCCTGTTTTTTGATTTTAGATTAGGGTTTGATTTTATTGTATACTGTTTGTGGAGGAGGCTCCAAATAATAGATTTGGTTTAATAATTGTATAGTAAGATTTATTTTTCTTTTTTATGTTGGTAAAGCAATAGTTGTTGTATGTTAAACTAATAAAAAGAGCGCAAGCAAGTCATTTACAATAATTTTCACTAACTTAGGATTCATGGTCTTAAGACCGTTTAGACTTCAAGTAGTAAGTAGTTTTGCTAGACTATATTCTATTATGATTCTTGTGGGTTATAATTCGTACATTGAAAGAGCGAGATAAAGCTGTTCTTGTTTAGGTCCACAATCTATTTCTTGGTCCATTTTCCTTTACATATATACGGCAGGGAGTAAGATTTAAAAGTAGTATGTCATTCCATTCTAATAATATTTGTATATTGTTTTTATTATTTTGCTATTTAATTTTTATTTATTCTTTTATGTTATTTGACTTTATATATTGCCTCTAAATTTAAGGGTTTTGCCTCTCAATTTTTGAACCGAGTCATAGTATTGTTTTTATTTTTCTGTGCTGCATAAACGAAAGCATGCTTAATCCCAGATATGTTTATTCTTAATCAATATGTAGATCAACACCGTAGGCTTTCAAGTACTATATGTCGGTCTCTATATTTTATCAGCTGGGGGGGGGGGCTGGGGGCGGTATGGTTGGGCGTGGCATTCAAATTTTTGGTGCAGATCTATGTGGGATGTCAATTGCTATCTTCATACCAAATTTGGTGACTCTAGCTCGAAGTTTGTATAAAGTGGGGCTGGGGGCGGTATGGTTGGGCATGGCATCCAAATTTTTGCTGCAGATCCTTGTGGAATGTCAAATGCTACCTTCATACCAAATTTGGTGACTCTAGCTCAAAGTTTGTATAAAGTGGGGAAAGGGGGGCTGGGGGCGGTATGGTTGGGCGTGGCATCCAAATTTTTGCTGCAGATCCTTGTGGAATGTCAAATGCTACCTTCATACCAAATTTGGTGACTCTAGCTCAAAGTTTGTATAAAGTGGGGAAAGGGGGGCTGGGGGCGGTATGGTTGGGCGTGGCATCCAAATTTTTGCTGCAGATCCTTGTGGAATGTCAAATGCTACCTTCATACCAAATTTGGTGACTCTAGCTCGAAGCATGTAGAAGGTGGTGAGAGGGGGGCTATGGGGCTTGGGGCGGTATGGGTGGGCGTGGCATTCAAATTTTTACTGCCGATCCATGTGGGATGTCAATTGCTCTCTTCATACCAAATTTGGTGACTCTAGCTCAAAGATTGTATAAAGTGGGGAAATGGGGGCTGGGGGCGCTATGTTTGGGCGTGGCATCCAAATTTTCGCTGCAGATCCTTGTGGAATGTCAAATGCTACGTTCATACCAAATTTGGTGACTCTAGTTCAAAGTTTGTATAAGGTGGGGAAAGGGGGGGCGGAATGGATGGGCTAGGCTCCAAAACTTTGATGCAGATTGTTGGGGGTCGTTGCCAGCTATCTTCCTACCAAATTTGGTGGCTCTAGCTCCACTACTCTGGAATATACACGCATTCCCGTTTTTGACGAAGCGTTGGGGCAGATGGGGGTGGCTAGGGCGGTATTGGTGGGCGTGGCATCCAAACTTTTGGTGCAGTTTTTGGGGGTCATCATCATCTATCTTGGCACCAAATTTGGTGACTCTAGCTAAAAAACTGTGGGAGATATAGGCTTTTCTGATTTCTAACTGTGGGGGGGCTGGGGGCGGGATGGGTGGGCGTGGCTCCAAAACTTTGATGCAGTTCTTTTGGGGTCGTTACCAGCTATCTTCCTACCAAATTTGGTGGCTCTAGCTCCACTACTCTGGAAGATACACGCATTCCCGTTTTTTACGAAGCGTTGGGGCATCTGGGGCGGCTAGGGCGGTATTGGTGGGCGTGGCATCCAAACTTTTGGTGCAGTTTTTGGGGGGTCATCATCAGCTAAATTGGCACCAAATTTGGTGGCTCTAGCTCAAAAACTGTGGGAGATATAGGCTTTTTTGACTTAAAAATGCGGGGGGTCTGGGGGCGGAATGGGGGGCGTGGCTCCAAAATTAATGATGCAGTTTTTTGGGGGTTGCTAGTAGCTATCTTCTTACCAAATTTGGTAGTTCTAGCTGTAAGGGTGTGTGAAATACGCGGACTTATCGTTTTTGAGTTATCGAATTTATCGATTTGCCAGCCCCCCAGTTATCGTAGAACCCCAGTCTTGACACTTTAATTTACTTTCCCATAGATAAAGAGAATTGGAAAGTTTCAAGTCCCTAGCTTGAAGGGTGTGGAAAAAACTTGCACACATACGGACGGACAGACGGACAGACGGACACACGGACAGACGGACAGACACCATGACGGACATTGCACAAAACCAATATACTCTTTACCTTCGGTATCGAGTATAAAGAGTTAGAGGGAGAAGGTGTAAGAGGGGGAAAGGATAGAGGGGGAAAGTGTTAGAGGGAGAAGGTGCTAGAGGAGGAAAGAGTTAGAGGGGGATAGTGTTAGAAGGATACTGTGTGCAAGAAAGTGTTAGAGGGTGGAAGACTTAGAGACAAGTTTGTGCATACTTGATTGTGCTTTTTTGAAGTACGCTGGTCAAAGGGCAGTACATTCGTAGGCCGCATTGTTATGATCAAAGCCACACCAACAGCAACAACAACTACAACCTGCGTGGGGCTCTTTGAACAAGGGGTGGAACTTTTCTTACGCAGCAACAGCAGCAGCAGTGTCAATACGTTGAGCCGTATGGTTGTGATAATGACAGGATCAGTTTTTGCTATTCAACCAATTAGTGTTAGAGTCAAGTATGCTACTGTTTTAAATACATTGCTCTGCACACGTACATTGTTATTGTCAACAGCAACAACAACATCCTTCGTGGGGGGTTATGTGTGCAAGGATGGGAATTTTCTTTCGCAGCAGCAAGATCAACACATTGTTTTTAAACAAGAGTATTGATACTTGTACATTTAGATTATAAAGAGTTAGAGGGAGAAGGTGTGAGAGGGTGAGTGTTAGAGGGAGAAGGTGTAAGAGGGGGAAAGGATAGAGTGGGAAAGTGTTAGAGGGAGAAGGTGTTAGATACGAATAAGTAGATAAGAGAGAGAGTCGAGAGGGCGGCTGTTTGACGTGCAGGCAAAACATAAACAATGAATGTTTGTGAAAACCTGTGATCAAAGAATAAAAGGATTGAGACAAGATTGTGCTTGTTTGAAGTACGCTAGTCAAAGGGCAGTACATTCGTAGGCCGCATTGTTATGATCAAAAGCAAAACCAACAACAACAAGAACAACAACATTCGTGAGTGTTATGTAAGCAAGGGATGGGAATTTTTTCGCAGCAGCAGCAACAAGATCAACACAAGAGTATTGAGACTTGCAGATTTAGTTTGAAATATTATAGGGGGAAGTTGTAAGAGGAGGAAAGTGTTAGAGGGAGAAAGAGAAAGTTAGTATTAGAGAGAGTAGGTGTTAGAGGGGGAAAGTGTTATAGAGGAAAGTGATCCTGCTTGTATTATTATATTAAAACACGCTCCCTTATGCGATTCTATACACGAGCGTCTATGAAATGCAGGTGGTATGTTTATTGATTGTCCCTCCTTCTAACGCACACCCAACTTATTCGCTACTTACGTTTCTAACCTTTATTTGCATATATCTGTTTTGATTATTGCACTGACTTCTGTTACTTTTATAGAGCTAATTAGTATAACTTTTTAATAAACCAATGAACATTTTTTTAGTTGGTGTACTTTTTTAAGAAACTAATTTTATTTCATATATATATATATTTTTATTTTTTATTTTTTTTATAGATTTTTGTAGTATGTTAAATTTAAGATTTATATTAAGCTTGTTCCGTTGAGGGATTTAGCAAACACAAACACCGAACATTAAGATTAATGACAAGCCGGTAGAACACACAAGTCATACTCCATGATTTTGTTTCGGCTTTATAAAAAGCTTTTTTAAGTCAATATTATAAGCCTTAGTTCTAGTACTCAATTGAAAGCTTAACGAAGTTCGTGTAGCTGGTATAATAAATCATGTTTTAACAAACTAATTTTGATCTTAATATTTATACTTCATCGTTTATTGAGATTATTGTTATTATTATTTTTTTAATCCCCATATATTGGATTTCGTTCTATCTCAGTAATAAATTATTTTGCTTATACAATCTTTAAATTCCTTAAGGTAATCTTTTAGGCTTATCAAATAATCTTTTCCTTAACTTTCCCTCTGCTCGCTTTAAGATTTTCATCAAATGACACTTTTCATATTTAAGATATCCGTCAAACTATTTCTTATACTCAACTAAAATTATTTCATCAAACTCACATATCAAATCAATTTCTAAAATAAAGAAAATGAAAACAGTAAGATGTTCTTAGCAGCTGGATTTTTTTTTTTTTATAAACGGGTTTTACCAACTCTTTCTCAATATGCTACCTACGATAAAAATGTATAAAGAATGTGTTTTGTACTCATTTACTGACTTCAAAAATTCTTCTATTGACGTTGTATGATACCCTATCTTAATTTGTGTTATATTTAATCGTCTTCTTCAACTTAGTATTCTACAGATTTTTAAACATTTTATGTTATGTAGTTAGCTATTTTGACTAGGCTTTACGCTTAAAACGAGATAGATTGTATTATTGTCCTTAACAAGTTAACTGAATTTTAACAGGGAAATCGATCGGACATTGATTTTTCACTTTATAATTGATTGCTTTAATATATTTCAACTGTCAACCTATGTACATTTCTACTTTTTTAGTGATTATGTTAGATTTTTATATTTCCAAACTCATTTTTTTTTTTTTTTTTTTTTTTTTTTTTTTTTTATTATTGGACGTAGATGTACTAACGAACAGTACAGTCAAGTGGCCCAACGATACCAAGCACCGGCTTGTTAACGCGCGGACCCACGCACAAAGCGACCCACCTCCCGCCCATCCGACCGAGGGGCGCTCCGCTTATCGTGCGGTTACGATGATCGCGAACATGTAGACAAATGACACAAAACTAACTTTTTAAAAGAGCAAGTAGGAGTGGCACTGTGTATTAAGTGGGAAAGATCGTTATAAATAGAACACAGAATACGAAAAGGGTTATGAAGAGCATAATTAGAATTACAAGTTTGAAGAGATATAGGTACAAAATTTCTAGTATTTCTAATAGGAACAGCAAAGTTAATTTGGTTAATTAATTCAGAAGAATCAATTTCACCATTAATTAATTTGTGAAAAAAGGAAAATGAAAGCATTATTCTACGATCACTCAGAGAAGGAAGATCTATTAGTAAAAGTCTACTACGATAAGACGGCAAATTATTGTTAGTGTCCCAGTTAAAACCTCTAAGTGCGAAGAGCAGAAATTGTTTTTGTACCGATTCTATTTTATTCTGATGAATTTCGTATTTCGGAAACCATATACAAGATCCATATTCCAGAATCGGTCGTACAAGAGAAGTATACAGAGTTTTTGTTAAGTAGGGATCGTTAAACTCCTTCGACCAGCGCTTAATGAACCCCAAGACACCAGATGCTCGATTGGAAATTGAAGAAATATGCTTGTCAAACTTAAGCTTTGGGTCCATAAGGATGCCCAAATCGTCAACCCATTCAATTCTATCTAGTGGTTTGTTGTCAAGAAAATAAATATTAAAAAAGGGCAAACATCTAAAAAATGACATTACTTTACATTTACTGTAATTAAGATTTAAAAAATTTACTTTACACCACATTTGAAAGTTGTCTAAATCTCTTTGAAGCTGTTGAGCAGCTAGGGGAGTTGCAGCTGACGTGCATAACTTACATCATCAGCGTACATCAAAACCCGAGAGAACTTTATAACCGATGGAAGATCGTTTATAAACAAATAAATAATAAAGGACCAAGATGACTACCCTGAGGAACGCCTGAAGTGACCTGAACCGTCTTGGAAACGGACCCTTTGAATAAAACCCTCTGAGTTCTAAGAGTTAGGTAGTCTTTAATCCAAAGAACTAGAATATTTGAAAAGCCCAAGAGTTCTAGTTTATGTATTAGGAGATGATGATCTACAGAGTCGAAAGCCTTACTAAAATCAGTATAAATAACATCAGTCTGCAATTTGTCCTGAAAACCCTTGATAACAAACGAAGTAAATTCTAACAAGTTAGTGGTAGTAGATCTTTGTTTCATAAATCCGTGCTGGCACGGTGAAATAATAGATTTACAAAGGTGTTGAAGATGGGAGGTTATTAATTTTTCAAAAATCTTAGGAATAGCAGACAACTTGGAAATACCCCTATAATTTGAACATTAGATTTGTTTCCTTTTTTATGGAGAGGAATAATAAATGACTCTTTCCAAATTTTTGGAAAGGAGCCTAACTCCAGGGACAAGTTAAACACTTTAAGCAACGGCTTTAAAAGACCATGAGCGCAGTGTCTAAGCACACAGCTTGGCACTCCGTCAGGTCCTGGGGAAAATATAGGTTTCAAAACATGAAGATTATTTAAAAGTGAGTTTTCAGTGATTTTCAGTCCAAAGATGCGATTCGAGCCATTAACCCGATAAGGGTAAGGCAAACCGACTTGAGATTGACATGAGCTATAAGTCGTTTGAAAAATTGGGCAAATATATTTGCAATCTCCTGATCAGAATGGCCTTCGTTTCCTCAAAGAATACTTCCGTTGGGAGTGTCGATGACCTACGCTTCGCATTAACAAAATCAAAAAATCGCTTTGGATCCTGCTGAAACTGTAATCTACACCGAGTCAGGTAATTCTTATAACATAGGTTATTCAAGATATCAAAACTGGCACGAGCAATCAAGTATGCAGAATAGGCTACCGATGAGCCGTTTTTTCTAAATCTCTTGTAGAGTTTAGATTTTCGATTTTTGAGAATTGTCAACTCTCGGGTAAACCACACAGGTTTGTTAGACCTGTTTAGCTCACCAACCGGGACACATAAATCAAATAAAGAATATAAGGTATTATAAAAAATACTGATTGCCACGTCCAAGTCGTCAGACTCGTAGAGGGGAGACCAGTCAGTTTGGGATAAAAGCAGAGCGAGTCCCTCATTGCTTGAACTTACAAAATTTCGTTACTAATTTCTTATAATTGATGGATGGTAATATTTTATTTCATTATTCTCCCCATTTTTCTTGCATTTAAAGGATTTATTTTTTCATGATCTGAGTTATTTATTTAATTCGTGAAACCATTGTATTGTGTTTTATTATTCTTGAACCTTTGCATTAGTATTGAATTTGGATGGCAAAATACGGTTGTGATGTACTAAAGCTCGAGATGACTTGAGAGTCGGTATTTTGCAAAACGGGCGGTAGAGTACTTAAAATTTTTAATTGTAGTGTGTTTTTAAAATAATGTACTTTAACTATCACCGGATTGGTTTATACCCACTAAATATTGGTATTTTCGGTTTTTTCTTCCTTTGTATTAGTCGTTTTATACACCCTAGCTCTTGATCCTGTTTTTTGATTTTAGATTAGGGTTTGATTTTATTGTATACTGTTTGTGGAGGAGGCTCCAAATAATAAGATTTGGTTTAATAATTGTATAGTAAGATTTATTTTTCTTTTTTATGTTGGTAAAGCAATAGTTGTTGTATGTTAAACTAATAAAAAGAGCGCAAGCAAGTCATTTACAATAATTTTCACTAACTTAGGATTCATGGTCTTAAGACCGTTTAGACTTCAAGTAGTAAGTAGTTTTGCTAGACTATATTCTATTATGATTCTTGTGGGTTATAATTCGTACATTGAAAGAGCGAGATAAAGCTGTTCTTGTTTAGGTCCACAATCTATTTTCTTGGTCCATTTTCCTTTACATATAATACGGCAGGGAGTAAGATTTAAAAGTAGTATGTCATTCCATTCTAATAATATTTGTATATTGTTTTTATTATTTTGCTATTTAATTTTTATTTTATTCTTTTATGTTATTTGACTTTATATATTGCCTCTAAATTTAAGGGTTTTGCCTCTCAATTTTTGAACCGAGTCATAGTATTGTTTTTATTTTTCTGTGCTGCATAAACGAAAGCATGCTTAATCCCAGATATGTTTATTCTTAATCAATATGTAGATCAACACCGTAGGCTTTCAAGTACTATATGTCGGTCTCTATATTTTATCAGCTTTTAGGTATTGAGATTAAATTTTGCTCAGAATCTTATCGCTGACTTAAACACATGAGTGTTACAACTTTCACACTTAAGGAACATCAGATCTTTTCGTTTCAAAGTGTTTACTATTTGACGCTTTTAAGAACAATTTGCTTGCCTGAGCTAGGTAGGTTATACAGTTAAAACAATTAGTGGAAAGACGGAACTGTCTTATAGAATTTCTTCAACATTATTAGTTGGTTCTTTCCGTTTCGCATTTTATCACGCACTTTGAAATTATTATATTACTTAATGGAATGTGCTCTATGTTCCTGATTGTTTATTGTTGTTAATTATTATTTTGTTTATTTATTTCTTTTGCATCTCATATAGTATTTTTCCCTAATGTTTCTTTTTTATTGCGCTCCACTTCTAAACTTACTTTAATAATTTTCGATGTTTCCTACAATTTATATTCAATCGCCCTTTATTTGACAAAAACTGGGCTGTTAAAAACGGAAGCCAATTAATCTATAAAGCTGATGGAAGGGAATAGTTGTGATTATTTTTCATTTAAAAATAAAAGTAGGCTGTTATACGGGTACACAAAATATTTACTTATATTAAATTAAAAGTACTGTCACTGTTTACGGCAGCCTGGCATCCTGAAAAGACTCAATCGCTCACCATCATCACTTGACACCCCACCCTCCCATACGACGAAGCGATCCTCACCTGGACCATCAATCGTACACACATAATTAACTTTTACCTATATAATGTACGGTTTGCATGTAGGCGCCTTATTTGAATAGTATTTCATTGTTCTACTCTGTACCGATTTTGGATCCCCTGATTTATATTATTTCCAGCTACTTTCCAAGGCTCACACCTTTAACTTTTAACACACCAGCCCACAAAACATATAATTTGGATATAAAAACATTAGACAACGACATCAAGCACCAAGAGCTATTAAAAAAGTTTACAAAGTATTCGGAGGAAATTTGATCGAACAATGTAACACCCAAAATATTTATTATGGTTTACATTAAATCGTGAACTCATAGTCGAGTCTACTACGTGCTTCACATTTTTCCATGAGTTGTTCCCATCTAAAACCCCTATCAATTTATCCGTTTTTTCTTATTATTTTTTCAACCAAGTAAGTGCGTACCTGTTTTTTCAATTTTATCTCTCTAGAAAATGTCTGTAAGTTCGGTAGCCTCACAGTCATTCATATGTTTGTTATAGGGATTTTGTATTGTTTTTCTATTATTGTACATTTTAAGTTTTCCGGTTTGGTGAGTAGCTCTTCTCAATTAAGTATTATGTTTGCTTATACACACATAATCATTTACTTAGATTTTTGTCTGACTAATAAAAATGTCTTCAAATCTTTTAAAAATTTAAGGATTTACTTTTATGTATGGAATTTTAGCTGTCCTATTATATCGCTGATTGTTCTAACTAAACAATTGATTGAACACTACCTCCATAATGTCTTTTAAACGTATCTATGATTGAGTTTTCGATAATAACTTCTTATTAATTTTTTTAGATCGTACCCGAGTCACGTAAATATTGCAGGGTACGTAAAAATTAGCACGCAAACAAGATTGAGGGCAGAGACACTCCTAAAAGGCTTTGAGCGAAGTGTGACATAGAAAAAGGTAAAATAAGGTAGGAGCTAACGAACAGCGAGAGTCTTTAGATGGAAGCGAGCTGAACGAAGACATCTGATCTCAGACAAGACAAATGTTTATCGGAAGAAAGAATCCTCCTTTCACATTATAGCAGTATGCGTAGCCTCAGCAAGGAAACAATTTTATTGTCTTAGAACAACATATCAACCGTATTAAAGGCTAAGAAACCCTCAACTCATCATAAATACTTGATCTCGTACAGTTTCCATGTCCGGTGGAAGAGTCATAGAACTAGAAGGGGGGCACAACAGACCTCTCAGTTACCAAATCATTCATCGACGATTAAGGTTTATACAGGCAGGAGACAAATTATTCTATTATTGATTCCCCTTTATGTTTAATTTTTTTTTTACTTTTTACTGACTTTTATTGATTTTTTATTAATTTTGTATTATCTTGTCGGAAATTTAATTTCCGTTTGTTTTCTTCACAAAGTAGTTTACATCTGTCAGCAATGTCAATTCGTGATTTTTTTTCTAAAAATTTTTTGAGATTCGAATCTATTTTTTTAAAGCCAACAAAAGTACTGACGCAATACTGCTGCGTTTTGTACTATAACTTGAATTTAACATTTAAATGAAAGAACAAGTCCACAATCGTGGCGATTAAAACCGGGACTTAAAAGTACGCTGTTGAACAGAGTAAAGTACTCCTTGCAAAGTGAGGCAGCGGTGGCCATCTGACTTTTCCAGGCAAATATTTTCTCTTCCAACTCCAATTCTAGAACTCATACAATAACCTTGAAAAGAGGTAAGCCCAAAATACATGGAACTGGTGGCAGTTTTGCTGTTAAAAACACGTTTTTTTTCGGTTTTAGAAACCGGTTGTTGTTTAACTGTTTAAAACAGGAAGCTGCTATTTTTTACGGTTTAAAAACCGGGTGCTGTTTTGCTGTTATTTTCATGTTTTTCAGAAACAGCTTCTTGTTTTGCTGTTATTTTTTGATGTTTTTAAGAAACAGGTTGTTATTTAGCTGTTTAAAACAGAGAGCGGTTATTTTACCGGTAAAAAAAACCGGCTGCAGTTTAGCTGTTAAAAACAGATTTATTTCGGTTTAAGAAACCGGTTGTTGTTTAACTGTTTAAAATAGAGAGCTGTTATTTTTTCTGGTTTTAAATACTGGGGCTGTTAAGCTGTAATTTTTGTGGTTTTCAAGGATCAGGTTGTTGTTTGACTGCTATTTTTCCGGTTTGAAAACAGTTGAGGGGAGGGGGGTGTAAATTTTGCTGCTAAAAACACGGATTTTTCGGGTTTAAAAACAGGTTGTTGTTTGACTGTTATATAAAAATAACAGCTAACAGCAAGCTGTTTTTAAAACAGGTTGTTGATAGATGTTAAACTGGTGGACTGTTATATGTGCATATTGCACATATAACAGCCCTCCGTTTAAACATATATCAACACCCTGTTTTTAAACCTGAAAAATCCGTGTTTTTAGCAGCAAAATTTACACCCCCCCCCCCCCCCCCCCACCTCCCCACAACTGTTTTCAAACCGGAAAAATAGCAGTCAAACAACAACCCGATTCTTGAAAACCACAAAAATAACAGCTTAACAGCCCCAGTATTTAAAACCAGAAAAAATAACAGCTCTCTATTTTAAACAGTTAAACAACAACCGGTTTCTTAAATCGAAATAAACCTGTTTTTAACAGCAAAACTGCCACCAGTTCCATGTATTTTGGGCTTACCTCTTTTCAAGGTTATTGTATGAGTTCTAGAATTGGAGTTGGAAGAGAAAATATTTGCCTGGAAAAGTCAGATGGCCACCGCTGCCTCACTTTGCAAGGAGTACTTTACTCTGTTCAACAGCGTACTTTTAAGTCCCGGTTTTTAATCGCCACGATTGTGGACTTGTTCTTTCATTTAAATGTTAAATTCAAGTTATAGTACAAAACGCAGCAGTATTGCGTCAGTACTTTTGTTGGCTTTAAAAAAATAGATTCGAATCTCAAAAATTTTTAGAAAAAAAATCACGAATTGACATTGCTGACAGATGTAAACTACTTTGTGAAGAAAAACAAACGGAAATTAAATTTCCGACAAGATAATACAAAATTAATAAAAAATCAATAAAAGTCAGTAAAAAGTAAAAAAAAAATTAAACATAAAGGGGAATCAATAATAGAATAATATGTCTCCTGCCTGTATAAACCTTAATCGTCGATGAATGATTTGGTAACTGAGAGGTCTGTTGTGCCCACCTTCTAGTTCTATGACTCTTCCACCGGACATGGAAACTGTACGAGATCAAGTATTTATGATGAGTTGAGGGTTTCTTAGCCTTTAATACGGTTGATATGTTGTTCTAAGACAATAAAATTTGTTCTTTGCTAAGGCTACGCATACTGCTATAATGTGAAAGGAGGATTCTTTCTCCCGATAAACATTTGTCTTGTCTGAGATCGGATGTCTTCGTTCAGCTCGCTTCCATCTAAAGACTCTCGCTGTTCGTTAGCTCCTACCTTATTTTACCTTTTTCTACGTCACACTTCGGCTCAAAGCCTTTTAGGAGTGTCTCTGCCCTCAATCTTGTTTGCGTGCTAATTTTTACGTACCCTGCAATATTTACGTGACTCGGGTACGATCTAAAAAAATTAATAAGAAGTTTTTATCGAAAACTCAATCAAAGATACGTTTAAAAGACATTATGGAGGTAGTGTTCAATCAATTGTTTAGTTAGAACAATCAGCGATATAATAGGACAGCTAAAATTCCATACATAAAAGTAAATCCTTAAATTTTTAAAAGATTTGAAGACATTTTTATTAGTCAGACAAAAATCTAAATAAATGATTATGTGTGTATAAGCAAACATAATACTTAATTGAGAAGAGCTACTCACCAAACCGGAAAACTTAAAATGTACAATAATAGAAAAACAATACAAAATCCCTATAACAAACATATTGAATGACTGTGAGGCTACCGAACTTACAGACATTTTCTAGAGAGATAAAATTGAAAAAACAGGTACGCACTTACTTGGTTGAAAAAATAATAAGAAAAAACGGATAAATTGATAGGGGTTTTAGATGGGAACAACTCATGGAAAAATGTGAAGCACGTAGTAGACTCGACTATGAGTTCACGATTTAATGTAAACCATAATAAATATTTTGGGTGTTACATTGTTCGATCAACAGAGTAGAACAATGAAATACTATTCAAATAAGGCGCCTACATGCAAACCGTACATTATATAGGTAAAAGTTAATTATGTGTGTACGATTGATGGTCCAGGTGAGGATCGCTTCGTCGTATGGGAGGGTGGGGTGTCAAGTGATGATGGTGAGCGATTGAGTCTCTTTAGGATGCCAGGCTGTCGTAAACATTGACAGTACTTTTAATTTAATATAAGTAAATATTTTGTGTACCCGTATAACAGCCTACTTTTATTTTTAAATGAAAAATAATCACAACTATTCCCTTCCATCAGTTTGATAGATTAATTGGCTTCCGTTTTTAACAGCCCAGTTTTTGTCAAATAAAGGGCGATTGAATATAAATTGTAGGAAACATCGAAAATTATTAAAGTAAGTTTAGAAGTGGAGCGCAATAAAAAAGAAACATAAGGGAAAAATACTATATGAGATGCAAAAGAAATAAATAAACAAAATAATAATAAACAACAATAATCAGCAAACAATCAGGAACATAGAGCACATTCCATTAAGTAATATAATAATTTCAAAGTGCGTGATAAAATGCGAAACGGAAAGAACCAACTAATAATGTTGAAGAAATTCTATAAGACAGTTCCGACTTTCCACTAATTGTTTTAACTGTATAACCTACCTAGCTCAGGCAAGCAAATTGTTCTTAAAAGCGTCAAATAGTAAACACTTTGAAACGAAAAGATCTGATGTTCCTTAAGTGTGAAAGTTGTAACACTCATGTGTTTAAGTCAGCGATAAGATTCTGAGCAAAATTTAATCTCAATACCTAAAAGCTGATAAAATATAGAGACCGACATATAGTACTTGAAAGCCTACGGTGTTGATCTACATATTGATTAAGAATAAACATATCTGGGATTAAGCATGCTTTCGTTTATGCAGCACAGAAAAATAAAACAATACTATGACTCGGTTCAAAAATTGAGAGGCAAAACCCTTAAATTTAGAGGCAATATATAAAGTCAAATAACATAAAAGAATAAAATAAAAATTAAATAGCAAAATAATAAAAACAATATACAAATATTATTAGAATGGAATGACATACTACTTTTAAATCTTACTCCCTGCCGTATTATATGTAAAGGAAAATGGACCAAGAAAATAGATTGTGGACCTAAACAAGAACAGCTTTATCTCGCTCTTTCAATGTACGAATTATAACCCACAAGTATCATAATAGAATATAGTCTAGCAAAACTACTTACTACTTGAAGTCTAAACGGTCTTAAGACCATGAATCCTAAGTTAGTGAAAATTATTGTAAATGACTTGCTTGCGCTCTTTTATTAGTTTAACATACAACAACTATTGCTTTACCAACATAAAAAATAAAAATAAATCTTACTATACAATTATTAAACCAAATCTTATTATTTGGAGCCTCCTCCACAAACAGTATACAATAAAATCAAACCCTAATCTAAAATCAAAAAACAGGATCAAGAGCTAGGGTGTATAAAACGACTAATACAAAGGAAGAAAAACCGAAAATACCAATACTTAGTGGGTATAAACCAATCCGGTGATAGTTAAAGTACATTATTTTAAAAACACACTACAATTAAAATTTTAAGTACTCTACCGCCCGTTTTGCAAAATACCGACTCTCAAGTCATCTCGAGCTTTAGTACATCACAACCGTATTTTGCCATCCAAATTCAATACTAATGCAAAGGTTCAAGAATAATAAAACACAATACAATGGTTTCACGAATTAAATAAATAACTCAGATCATGAAAAAATAAATCCTTTAAATGCAAGAAAAATGGGGAGAATAATGAAATAAAATATTACCATCCATCAATTATAAGAAATTAGTAACGAAATTTTGTAAGTTCAAGCAATGAGTTTGGAAATATAAAAATCTAACATAATCACTAAAAAAGTAGAAATGTACATAGGTTGGCAGTTGAAATATTTTAAAGCAATCAATTATAAAGTGAAAAATCAATGTCCGATCGATTTCCCTGTTAAAATTCAGTTAACTTGTTAAGGACAATAATACAATCTATCTCGTTTTAAGCGTAAAGCCTAGTCAAAATAGCTAACTACATAACATAAAATGTTTAAAAATCTGTAGAATACTAAGTTGAAGAAGACGATTAAATATAACACAAATTAAGATAGGGTATCATACAACGTCAATAGAAGAATTTTTGAAGTCAGTAAATGAGTACAAAACACATTCTTTATACATTTTTATCGTAGGTAGCATACTGAGAAAGAGTTGGTAAAACCCGTTTATAAAAAAAAAAATCCAGCTGCTAAGAACATCTTACTGTTTTCATTTCTTTATTTTAGAAATTGATTTGATATGTGAGTTTGATGAAATAATTTTAGTTGAGTATAAGAAATAGTTTGACGGATATCTTAAATATGAAAAGTGTCATTTGATGAAAATCTTAAAGCGAGCAGAGGGAAAGTTAAGGAAAAGATTATTTGATAAGCCTAAAAGATTACCTTAAGGAATTTAAAGAATGTATAAGCAAAATAATTTATTACTGAGATAGAACGAAATCCAATATATGGGGATTAAAAAATAATAATAACAATAATCTCAATAAACGATGAAGTATAAATATTAAGATCAAAATTAGTTTGTTAAAACATGATTTATTATACCAGCTACACGAACTTCGTTAAGCTTTCAATTGAGTACTAGAACTAAGGCTTATAATATTGACTTAAAAAAGCTTTTTATAAAGCCGAAACAAAATCATGGAGTATGACTTGTGTGTTCTACCGGCTTGTCATTAATCTTAATGTTCGGTGTTTGTGTTTGCTAAATCCCTCAACGGAACAAGCTTAATATAAATCTTAAATTTAACATGCTACAAAAATCTATAAAAAAAATAAAAATAAAAATATATATATATATGAAATAAAATTAGTTTCTTAAAAAAGTACACCAACTAAAAAAATGTTCATTGGTTTATTAAAAAGTTATACTAATTAGCTCTATAAAAGTAACAGAAGTCAGTGCAATAATCAAAACAGATATATGCAAATAAAGGTTAGAAACGTAAGTAGCGAATAAGTTGGGTGTGCGTTAGAAGGAGGGACAATCAATAAACATACCACCTGCATTTCATAGACGCTCGTGTATAGAATCGCATAAGGGAGCGTGTTTTAATATAATAATACAAGCAGGATCACTTTCCTCTATAACACTTTCCCCCTCTAACACCTACTCTCTCTAATACTAACTTTCTCTTTCTCCCTCTAACACTTTCCTCCTCTTACAACTTCCCCCTATAATATTTCAAACTAAATCTGCAAGTCTCAATACTCTTGTGTTGATTTTGTTGCTGCTGCTGCGAAAAAATTCCCATCCCTTGCTTACATAACACTCACGAATGTTGTTGTTCTTGTTGTTGTTGGTTTTGCTTTTGATCATAACAATGCGGCCTACGAATGTACTGCCCTTTGACTAGCGTACTTCAAACAAGCACAATCTTGTCTCAATCCTTTTATTCTTTGATCACAGGTTTTCACAAACATTCATTGTTTATGTTTTGCCTGCACGTCAAACAGCCGCCCTCTCGACTCTCTCTTATCTACTTATTCGTATCTAACACCTTCTCCCTCTAACACTTTCCCACTCTATCCTTTCCCCCTCTTACACCTTCTCCCTCTAACACTCCCCCTCTCACACCTTCGCCATCTAACTCTTTATAATATAAATGTACAAGTATCAATACTCTTGTTTAAAAACAATGTGTTGATCTTGCTGCTGCGAAAGAAAATTCCCATCCTTGCACACATAACCCCCCACGAAGGATGTTGTTGTTGCTGTTGACAATAACAATGTACGTGTGCAGAGCAATGTATTTAAAACAGTAGCATACTTGACTCTAACACTAATTGGTTGAATAGCAAAAACTGATCCTGTCATTATCACAACCATACGGCTCAACGTATTGACACTGCTGCTGCTGTTGCTGCGTAAGAAAAGTTCCACCCCTTGTTCAAAGAGCCCCACGAAGGTTGTAGTTGTTGTTGCTGTTGGTGTTGCTTTTGATCATAACAATGCGGCCTACGAATGTACTGCCCTTTGACTAGTGTACTTCAAAAAAGCACAATCTTTTCTCAATCCTTTTATTCTTTGATCACTGGTTTTCACAATCATAAACATTCATTGCTAATGTTTTGCCTGCAGGTGTGCAAGACAACGCACGTCTAACAGGTGCCCTCTCGACTCTCTCTTATCTACTTATTCGTAGCTAAGAAACCTGCTCACAGTTGACTCTCTCTCTCTCTTATCTACTAACTTGTAGCTAAGAAACCTGGGCATACTTGACTCTAGCATTTAATAGTTTCATAGGGAATGTACTTTGCTCACTGAACCTCACGGACGGTGATACCTATAACACATTAGCCAACTAATGTACTTGACCTTTGACTACCGCACTTCAAGCATGCACAAACTTGTCTCTAAGTCTTCCTCCCTCTAACACTTTCTTGCACACAGTCTCTTTCTAACACTTTCCCCCTCTAACTCTTTCCTCCTCTAGCACCATCTCCCTCTAACACTTTCCCCCTCTATCCTTTCCCCCTCTTACACCATCTCCCTCTAACTCTTTTTAATCGAAAATGTACAAGTATCAATACTCTTGTTTAAAAACAGTGTGTTGATCTTGCTGCTGCAGCCGCTGCGAAAGAAAGTTCCCATCATTGCACACATAACGCTCCCACGAAGGTTGTAGTTGTTGTTGCTGACGGTGTTGCTTTTGATCATAACAATGCGACCTACGAATGTACTGCCCTTTGACTAGTGTACTTCAAAAAAGCACAATCTTTTCTCAATCCTTTTATTCTTTGATCACTGGTTTTCACAATCATAAACATTCATTGCTAATGTTTTGCCTGCAGGTGTGCAAGACAACGCACGTCTAACAGGTGCCCTCTCGACTCTCTCTTATCTACTTATTCGTAGCTAAGAAACCTGCTCACAGTTGACTCTCTCTCTCTCTTATCTACTAACTTGTAGCTAAGAAACCTGGGCATACTTGACTCTAGCATTTAATAGTTTCATAGGGAATGTACTTTGCTCACTGAACCTCACGGACGGTGATACCTATAACACATTAGCCAACTAATGTACTTGACCTTGACTACCGCACTTCAAGCATGCACAAACTTGTCTCTAAGTCTTCCTCCCTCTAACACTTTCTTGCACACAGTCTCTTTCTAACACTTTCCCCCTCTAACACATTTTAATCTTAAGCAACAAGTATCAATACTCTTGCTTAAAAACAATGTGTTGATCTTGCTGCTGCGAAAGAAAATTCCCATCCTTGCACACATAACCCCCCACGAAGGTTGTTGTTGTTGCTGTTGACAATAACAATGTAAGTGTGCAGAGCAATGTATTTAAAACAGTAGCATACTTGATTATAAAACTAATTGGTTAAATAGCTAAAACTGATCCTGTCATTATCACAACCATAAAGCTCAACGTATTAACCTTGCTCCCTTGTTCAAAGAGCCCCACACGAAGGTTGTAGTTGTTGTTGCTGTTGACCATAGCAATGCAACGTACATCGAACAAGCGCTCGCTTTTCTCTTTTCTCTATTCTTTCTTCCTTTGCACACTGCACCTCATGACCATAAACAGGTTTACAATGCCACGCACGTCAAAGACGCGCCCTCTCGACTCCATATCCTTTGATCACTACTACTCATGACCATAAACAGGTTAACAATGCTACGCACTTCAAACAGGCACCCTCTCGACTCTCTTTTATCTATCCTTTCTTCCTGTGCACACTGCACCTCATGATCATAAACAGGTTTACAATGCCACGCACTTCAAACAGGCGCACAATTGACTCTAACACTAGTTAGGTAAATAGCCAAATCTGTTCCTCTGATCACCTGCTTGCAGGTGTATAATGCAACGCAGGTTTAACAGGTGCGCACTTGACTCCAAATCCTTTGATCACTAATTCTCACAGATGCTGCTGGTAAAGTGGTCGCCTAGGAATGTTAATCCTTTGTTCTCCACATTAGGCTAATCAAAGGAGGGACCCGATCATGGGAAAAAAGGGTCATAAATTATGATATGGAAGGGGGTCAAAAAACAAGGGGGCGATAAAAGGGTCATAAAATTAATGGGGGGTAATTAAACTGTCAAAATGAAAAGTCATAAATTGACACAGAACCGGCAGTTCCCTACTACTAAGTTTTAACTGGGTTGCTGGAGTTGACTTACCCCCGTATTCTAGTAGACTCCTTTTAATAAATCTTCCCTCCCTGTTAAACCGTAGAACTATGCATGGAGTATTATTTATAACTAACCTTCTTAATGGTGAAATCGACTCATCAGTTCTTTTGAGTCGAATTAAATTTAATATCCCGGTTAGATCTTCACGTAACTTTTGACCCCTTAGCCTTGATCCTCAACTCCAGTACTAAAAAGATCGATCATTTTTGCTTTATCTAATCGTAACCACTAACTACTAATCTAACGCTGGTCTGATTGGGTTTTTCTGGGTTTTTCCCAATCCTCGCTACAAATGTTCGACTGCTCAATTTTTTATTGAATTTCCCAGAGCTTTAACGTTAACTTTTTATTATTTTTTCAGATTTGTATATTATTCTATATTTTACTTAATTTAATTATTTTAATTTTTTTAATTTAAATTAAATTATGATTCATTTTAATGTCAGCTGCTCTTAGCTGACTATAAATAAATAATAATAAATAAATTACACCTAGTTCATTGTTCATTGATTATTTTTAACGTACAAAGCTTAAAACTGAATAAAAAGGTCACATTCCTTACGTGATCCGTAATTATATATGTAAATAGCTATATCTTCTAGATATATAAAATAGTTTGTCCTGACTAGAATGGAAGAGCCACAGCCTAAACGAAAAGAGCTAGAAGGCTGAAATTTTCACACAATTTTCCATGCAGGTAGGAGGTGAGCACTATGAAGGGAATTTTTATTTGGACAACTCCTTCAAGTACCTCCCATACGATTTGGAGCACATTTAGCCATTTTAAAAAACAAATTACAATTACAACAAGTACCCATTCCACTACTGTCGCCTGATTGTCGCACAAGAGAGAGTTTGATCGCGAGCGAGAATACAAAAACAAAACAAATGCGCAGTGACGCCTTCGCGTCGCACAAGCAAAGTCATAAAAAAAGGTTCGACACTTGCAAAATAAGAAACGGATTTCCGCTTCTTAATGAATAAGTGCATACACAATTAAGTGGACAATGCGCTTGAAAATAATTTTCATAATTTTATGTACATGTATCACCTCGTACAGTGCAAATCTTTTTTTTTTCAAATTTGTGTGGCTTTGACAATTGATTTACGACCCAAGGAGCGTTTGTTGTTGTTGTTGTAAGTGTTGTTGTTGGGCCCGCACTGCTACTTTTGGTTAGTGTCATTGATTTTAAAAAAGAACAACAACATAACAAAACTTGGTGCGTCCAGAAAAATTTCCCACACCAGAATATGTAATGGGGGTGGATTCGCCTACTTGCTGCTAATATAACTTAGAAAAAACGTAACACACTAACATTATTGATATATTATTATTGATATACAATTTCGAATATACAAAGGGCGTTCACACAAGCGCGCGTGTTGCTCTAATGATAATCAGATAATTTGAAATCTCGCTCCGATCATGCGCCTTTGTTGTTGCTTATTTACGTTCACTCTCGATTTTATTTTCAAATATAAATCTTAATATCCCTATCTCCTCCGCACTCACAAAGCTAAGCTAACCATAACTAAGAGGCTGCTGTTTAAGGAATTGCACTGCCTAATTTGCACCACCCATACCTAGCTCTTAAGTGCAAGCGTTAGAGCTCGGGATCTGCTGCTTAGAGGAATAACTGTAGTGCTCTTTCCAACATTATGTTTTTACATACAATGGTAAGGGAATTGGTTATGCATTTTAGTTCATATTTAATGTGAACAAAAAAAGTAATTTTTCGTTTCAGTGAATTTTTTAATATTGTTTATATTAAGGATAATAATAACATCGAAAGTTACTTTTTGAATCAGTGAGTTTTTCAACATTATGATTTTCGTATTATGTATACATACATTCCTTTAAAATACGTATATACAGTGGATGCCGATTACAACGATGCCGGCTATAACGATATTCCGCTTATAACGATACACACAAGAAAGTTTGGTTGGTTTTCATAAAAGCTTGTATGGAAGCACTATCGGCTATAACGATATCGCTTTTAACGATATGCCGCTTATAGCGAAGGAATTTTGAAAACATAAACCGCTTATAACGATCACAAGTAAGAACAAAAACAAAAAAATGAGCAAAATACAGCAGCGGTCGGCACAAAGAGAGCCAAAAAAAATTATCAATGCATTTGTGCAAGAGTAATTTCGTTTCGACACTCTTAAATACACTTCGTGCCAACTTCGGCCTTTCTGTGTGAATTGCCGTTATGTTTGCTTACGTGTAGAAATGCTCGTGTTGAATATTTGCCTCATTAACATGTTAAATGACCACGTTTTGGCTTTTAATACAATATAATAATAATAATCTATAAAGAGAAGCAGATTTTCGACTTATAGCGTTTTCGATTGTAAAAAATAATACAACCCTATAATAATGTTACACTTAAAAAATGCTGCCAAAACATTTTTTCAGTGCTGCCCTGGTTTTGCATTTTTAATGGGCACAACCGAACAAAAAAAGTGCAGTACGAAACAAATGCAGCACTCTCGATTTTGACAGTGTTGAAAATGTTGCCTTCTGCACTGTCAAAAGGCAACACTGAATAGAATCGAAAACGATAACACTTCAGAAGGGCTGCCTGATATTACAATCGAAAATGAAAAAAGTGCAACCCGGAATGAATGCATCAAAAATGCTACATTTTTTGGTACAATCGAAAACGCTATTAATAATTGAAGCAACATTATCTATAGTTGTCTTCTATTTTGCGTATTATATAATAGTTATATAGACGCTGCTTTAGTGCATTTAAAAATCAAATAAAACTCTGAATATTCTATTAAATTAATATAAGTTGGTATATTCAATTTTATTGAATTCTATACTTTGTATAGACACTGTAACTTTGTAACAATCGTTTTACAGTGAAGTCAATTGACTCACAGCCAAATTAAAATACTATGTCTATTGAAGCTTTAGATATTAGTGGTGTTTTGGTGCCGCATTCAGTTGTTGTCATAATTGGTGGTGATGCCTGCCTTTTTAGATCTATTTCCTACCTTTTATTTAGTAGGCAAGGCTTCCAATGCACCATACGCCAAAATATTGTTGAACATGTTGTAACCAACTGGCAAACTTTTGCTTGCTTCAGCAAAAACTTAAATGGAGAGTGTTAAAGCTCTTCTGAACAATAAGAGTGCGATATGTCAAATTCAAATACTTATGGTACTGCATGTGAGCTTCAAGCAGCAGCAGAAATTTATGCTGCAAATTTTCAAGTTTTTCAGAATGGAAATTTATTACAAGCATTCGGAAATAATAATAAACCTGTAAAAAGATTGCGGTGCACGTTCATTTGAAAATTAATTGATATCAATAGGGGTAAGCGCATGGAAGCATCAAAAAGATATCGTGTTAATAATCCGGATGTTATTAGAGTTGTAGTGAGAAGAGATCTGGCTTATAATCCTGAAGCTCATAGAGTTGCAGTGAGAAGACATCCGGCTAATAATCCTGACGCACGTCAAGAAAGGCGTTTGCGTGCATGGACTGTTGAAGCCATGTTTGGCTTACACAATGATTTTGAATTAGCTTACAAGTCAGATAAAATTACTCAACTTGATAGTATGAATTTGATGTGCCAACATTGTAATGCTTTAAAATGGAAAAACGAGCCTATGGGTATCTGTTGCATGGGAGGAAATGGTAATCTTTCACAAAATGAAAGTTTGCCCGATCCACTTAAAAGCTTAATAATTGGTGGACACCCAAAGCATGATCATTTCATTGATCGTATAAGAAAGTATAACAGCTGCTTTTAAATGACTTCTTTTGGAAGTACAAAAACTATAAATGAAAGTTTGTCAACCTTTAAGTCCAAGGACAAGTGTATCACTTAATTGGCAGTGTCCGACCTTTGCCAAATGAAGAAGTGCAGTTTCTTCAAATTTATTTTGTTGGTGATGATGAAAAGAAAGCTCAACTACGTTGCAAAAATATTTCAAATGTTCATTGTAGCGTAGTAAAGGATCTTCAATGTATGTTTCATCATCATAATCGTTAGGTTAAAGATCCTTTTGCTATTTCCTTATGGCGAAGATGGCTATTCAGTGGATATACCACAATGGAATCCATTATTAAAAAAGGAAGAACCAAAAAAAAAACATAGTTTCGCATAGTTAATTTTGGCTATGCCAAGATTATGATACCCTTCACACAGCCAAATCAATACTCCCCCCTCTTATGTTTCTGTGCAGTTGTTGGTAATTTTTCGCTAATATTTGTACTCTTGAGCGTCATTTACTTGTTTGTGTGCGACAAAAACAACATATTGACATGTAGGTACTTGAAAGTGCACGACAGAGACAACAATTGATAGTACGATATGGTAAATTTGTATGGTGGCTATGTCGTAGAATGCTCCGATCGAAATGAAATTTCATGGTAAACAAAGCCGACATGATCTTAGCAATCTGTGAAAGTTTCATCAAGATCGGTTCAGCAGTTTGGCCGGAAATCGTGTTGAAATGGTAAATTTGTATGGTGGCTATGTCGTAGAATGCTCCGATCGGGATGAAATTTCATAGTGAACAAACCCGACATGATCTAAGCAATCTGTGAAAGTTTCATCAAGATCGGTTCAGCAGTTTGGCCGGAAATCGTGTTGAAACAGACAGACGGACAAACGGACAGACGGACGGACAGACGGAAATCAATTCCTGAGCTCGTCCTGATCATTTTGATATATAGTTTATGGGGTCTCCCATCATTCCTTTAAGGCGTTACAGATTCATGACAAAGTCAATAAACCCTGTGAAGGGTATAATGATGTCTGCGTTAAGCTTTTACAGTTATAAAATGATGATTCAATCATTTTATATTTTGTCGTTTCCTTTTTAGTCAGTTTTTGGCTGATATGTATACTAAAACTGAAACAGAAGGAACAGAGCAGATAGCTATATAGATCTACAAGATGCAATAGTTATTTTACCATCTTCTTTTACAAGCTCTGCTAGATATATGCATGAAGAGACTCAAGATGCTATGACATATGTTCGCCATCATGGGCGACCAGATCTTTTCATAACATTCACATGCAATCCACAATGATATGACATAAAAAGTGTTTTATTACCGGGTCAAAAACAGCATGATCGTCACGATATTAAAGCTCGAGTTTTTCACTTAAAAGTTAAAGCTTTACTGTCACTATTGACAAAAGGTTCTTTGTTTGGAAGCGTGCAATGTTTCATGTACTCTGTGGAATGGCAAAAGCGGGGCTTACCACATATACATATTCTACTTTGGTTAGAAAATAAAATAAGACCAGATAAAATCGATCAAATTATCTTTGCCGAAATACCAAACACAGATGAGGATCCTTTGTTATTTAACATTGTTAAGTCAATTATGATTCATGGTCCTTGCGGTGCATTTAATAATAAATCGCCATGCATGAAAAATCGAAAATGTACCAAAAGGTTTCCTCGACAATTACTTAAAGAAACTGTGACTGGAAAAGATAGTTACCCTCTATATCGAAGAAGAGCGATAGAAGATGGTGGTAATGCAATTAATTTAAATGGTAATTGCATAGATAATCGTTGGGTTGTGCCTTATAACTGTGTACTATTGAGAAAATTTGAAGCTCACATAAATGTTGAGTATTGTAGTTCTGTAAAGTCTGTTAAATACATTTGTAAATATGTTAACAAGGGCAGTGATCAAGCATCATTTACTCTTGAAGACCAACGTAATGAAATTAATATGTACGAAAGTGGCCGTTATATAAGTAGCTCAGAAGCGGTATGGAGAATCCTTGCTTTTCCCATTCATGAACGTTTTCCGGCTATTACACACTTAGCTGTTCATTTAGAAAATGGTCATGTTAACCCCAATAATCCGCAACAATTACTTGACAGATTAAGCACTACACCCAAAACCACTTTGCTAGCCTTCTTTGAGCTATGCACACGTGATGAGTTTGCAAAAACGCTTCTATATTTTGAAGTTCCATCGTATTTTACATGGAACAATAAAGAATTTCAAAGAAGAAAACGAGGGCATGATGTACCAAATTTTCCTGGAGTTAAAAGAAATTCAGCTTTGGGAAGAGTTCACAGTATTCATCCCAATAATACAGAATGTTTTTATTTAAGACTAAATTGAAAAACCGTAAATGGTATAGCATACGCATCATTTCAATTGGCGTGAAAAGCTTTAGGATTACTAGAAGATGACAGTACCACTTCAACCTCTGCAGAGACAAGACGTGTTACAGCATATACAAAAACCGCGACAAACAGCAAACAAAACCAAACACCGCTTAGATCAATAAACTCCAAACACAAAACGTAAACGAGAAATCTCAACAACAAACAGCATCAACAGTTACCGCGGGCATCGGCCCAACAAAAACCAACATGCACGAACCACCTGACATAAGAACATTCGGACTAAAATCCAACAACACAAACCTAGGCGAGCCCAAATACATAACAATTAAAAGAAACGACAAAAACACTTTCGAAAACGTTTCACCGTTTGTTATCAAAAAAACAATTGACTTCGCCTGCGATGGTGAAGTTGAGACATGCAAAAAAACAAAAGACGGCTCACTCCTAATCAAAACGAAAAACAATTTACAAGCAATTAAACTATTAAAACTTAAAATGATGACAACAATAGCAATCACTGTCTCCGAACACAAAACTCTAAACTCCACCAAGGGAGTCATTTATTGCAACGAGCTGCGCGGCATCGCCGAAAACGAAATACAGCAAGAACTAAAAGCACAAATTGTAACTGAAGTAAGGAAAATCTTAAAAAAAACAACTAACTAACACAAACACCGAAGGAATAAACAACACGTTAACAGAAACTGGACTAATTATATTCACTTTTGGAACAATAAATCTCCCCGAAAAACTACGAATCGGCTATGAAACGGTTCGCGTGCGTCCGTATATTCCACTACCCCTGCGTTGCAGAAAATGCCACCGCTTTGGCCATCCAACTATAGTATGCAAAGGCATAGAAACATGCATAAACTGCTCAAACGCTAAGCACACCAACGAAAACGAGCGATGCAACAATGAAAAAAATTGCCTGAACTGCAACAACAACCCAGACATCGACCACCAACACAGTCCTCTCGATCGTAAATGCCCGACATTCATAAAACAACAAGAACTAACTGCTATCAAAATCACAGAAAAAGTTGACCACAAAACTGCACTCAATATTTATAACACCCGCCACGGCCAACACATCAGAACATCTTATGCAAAAACTCTCACCAATACAACACAACATTCAACCATCACACAATCACCGAACACACATACGCCAACAAACACATCGCCAATCACAAAACCTACAAACCTATCCGGAACAACCCAACAAACCATCCTGGCTGCACCGACACCCCATGGGCACGGTACACTCAATCCAACATCCCACACAACATCGTCAACCAAAACACCACCACCAGCAGCGACACAGCGACCCAGCCTGACCGAACTAGAAGACATGGATACCGACAATACCCACCACACCAACACAGCAAACAAGCCATACACCTCACTCCTCACCGAAGACTTAAAACTCAAATTATATTCCAAAGATAAGTCTAACAACCTCTCTACCAATCTCAAAACAACCAAATCAAGTACAAAAATCAAAGCCAAACCCTCAAACAAGAACAAGTACGCATCAGTAGCGAAAGCGACTCCATTTAAATAATAATTAAAATTAATTTTGCTCTTAACCTAAACTTAACTTACTTTTTGCTTAACTTAAATCAAACTAAAACCACATTACCCAAAATGTCACTCATAATACTACAATGGAACATCAAGGGCTACACAAACAACTACAACGAACTTTTAACCATAATAAAAAAACACTCACCACAAATTATTTGCCTCCAAGAAACCCACTATTACAACAAAATCACCCCCATCCCCGTCCCAATTAATTACCAAATCTACACCAACACCGCTTCCAACAGATTTGGTGGAGTAGCCATATTAGTGCACAAATCTATTCAACATACACAGACAAACCAACCTTACCACTTAGAAACTCTTGGAGTCGATATCATGTCCAAAACAAAAATTAGAATACTTTCAACGTACATCCCTCCCAACAAAACCTTTTCACTTAAAAGATTAAACGACAACTTTGAAACGCATAAAACCAACACCAACCAAATTATACTAGGCGACTTCAACAGCTGGCATCACTGCTGGGGATCACCTCAAGCTAACAGGAGAGGCAGAATCTTAGCCAAATTCTTCCAAAACACCAACCTCACCATACTTAACGACGGCTCACCAACCCACTTTTCAACACACAATACATTCACCCACATAGACCTCTCATTATGCTCCCCCCAACTCACCCCCTTCACTAACTGGAAAATAGTCGACGACCTCCATGGAAGTGACCACTTTCCAATCCTAGTCTCCTTGTTCCCTCAATCACCGACAACTAACTTTTCTCGCCCCCTTTTTAAAACAAAGTTAGCAGACTGGCCTTTTTCACAAAATTAACGGAAGAATTCAACGAACTCATACCTATAAGCTCCAACATCAATAAAAAAGCTGCAACTATCAGCAAAATAATTCTACAAGCAGCCCATCTCAGTATCCCACAGACAACCCCACACCACTACAACAAAAACACCCCATGGTGGAATAAGTCCCTCACTGAACTCAGGGCAAAAAAATTTAAATCCTGGCAAATTTTCAAACGCTCCAACAACACCGACAATCTCCTTAAATACAAACGAGCTAACGCACTCTTCCGGAGAGAGCTAAAAATATCAAAAAACAAAGCTACAACAGATTTCACGTCCACAATCACACCCAATACCCCCGCAGACAAAATCTGGGCAAATATCCGACGGCTCTGCGGACTTAACCAAACTAAATCCATACACTGTATCGCAGACATAAATAACAACGCGCTCACGACAGATACAACCAAAATAGCCCATCTTTTTGCCGAACACTGGTCCGATATCTCCAAGGACGAAAACTTCGACCAAAACTTCACCGCCAACAAATACGCAGATAAATTAACCAGCTACATACACAGTTCGACAGCACAAACAATATAATCTGATATCACACTAATAGAGCTTTCAGCAGCATTACACTCCCTTAAAGGGACAACCCCTGGTCTCAATAGAATATCATACCCTATTGTGAAGTAGGCCGCGTCGGCCCCTTCACAAATAATTATATTTATTATATTTATAGTTTTTAAGTCGCAAGAAGCGCATCGCTTGTTTGAGTTACCTGTATTATATTGATAGTTGTTAAATCGCAAGAAGCGCATCGGTTGTTTGAGTTACCTGTATTATATTGATAGTTGTTAAGTCGCAAGAAGCGCAGGGGTTTTTCGAGTTGTAGGTATAGTTTTGTTAGACGCAAGGAGTGCGCAGTATTTATATTTAAGAAACGCAAATCGCAGAGTCGCAAGATGCAGCGCGCCAGCTGCGATCACTAAATCCACCACGGTCACGGATAAGTGTGGGGAGTGGCGAAAACTGCAACTTGGGCCGAAGCCGAAGCGTGGGCGAAGTAGTTATGATCGACCTCCGCAAGTGAGCAGACGCGTACGCGAGAGGGAGTAAAGAAAGGTTAGGTTATAAGAACAGAGGGGAGTTGGAATTGATATACGGGAGTGAGCAGACGCGTACGCGTTAGTAAAAGTTGAGTAGAGATAAGGAAAGGGGAAAGCTCGTCGCGGTTCATACATATAGGTTAGATATATATATGGCTAGGTTTAGGTTTATTGTAGAAGATAATCTGAATAAATTGGTCACCGGCAAATCCGTGACCCAGTGGAGTGAAATTACTGTGTGTTTTTTTTTTCTTTCTTTCTATTCCTCTTTGGTTTTCGTACACGCGCATACGCGAGGCAAGCTGAGTCACCTTATACTCTGGCTGCTGAGTGTGTCGGCCGTCGCGTTGGTGCAGACGCAAGCACCTCCCCTTCCAACTTGTAAAACCGCGCACAGTAAAGTCTCACCAAAAATATATAAATATTCTTGTGAGGTGTACCTGGCCAGACTGAGTTTATACCCTGGCTAAATTACTCCTTTACAAGTGGCGCCCGAGCAGGGACTCTAAAGTGCAAAGGTGTGGTATAATCTGGAATTAAAGCCCCCAGAAATAACACCAACAAGGGTGGAAGGAAAAGTGCGTAAAGTGAAGTGCGGGTATACCCGACGATACCCTGCTTTACAAGTGGACGGTTTTCGAGCGTGGTTTTTGTGCAGTCGTCGCGGCACAACGAAAGTGACGGCGTAAGGCAAGTGCAGATAAGAATAACTGTTCGCGTTCGAGAAGCATTGCCTTAGCAACAATTGCGGCGCAACGAAATTGACGGTGGAAAAAGACTCACCGATCAAACTAGCGGTTCGCGTTCGAGGCTGTGCATAAGTGAACACCTGCGGCGCAACGAAAGTGTCGGCAAAGTGCGTGAGCGGTCAACGAACGGCGTGACAGCAGCTGGTACAGGCAGCTGCAAAGTCGCGGTCGCTTCGCACAGTGGGCTGCGACCGCGAAAATCAAAAAATTTTTTTTTTTAAATTGACTATGGTGTTGAGTGCGGAGTCCCATCGGTTCTGGTCGACCGTATAAGCGTACAGTGGTGGAAATTAAAGAAAAAAATTAAATGATTTTTTTTTGGGAAAAAAAAAATAAAATGAAATAAAAAAAATAAATAAATATATAGAGTAACCGTGATAAACAGTGACTTGTTAGCAGATTTTTTTTATATACACCGGGAAAAAAAAAGATTGTGATAACGTGGACCAAAAAAAAAAAAAAGAGGATTCATTTTATTTATCGCAATAAAATAAAATAACCGCAATAAACAGTGACCAGTTAACAGACAAATTTTTATTACACTGTAAAAAAAAAAAAAATATATATAAAATTAATTTCGTTATAAAATAGAATAACCGCGATAAACAGTGAACAGTTAACAGGAAATCTTTTATTACACTGAAAAAAAAATATATATAAAATTCGTAATACCGTGGACAAAATTTTTTGTAACAAAAGAAATAACTGCGACAGACAGTGACAAGTTAAAAGTTTTTTTTTACACCGGGAAAAAAAAATTCGGGAAATTTTTTTTTCAGTTTCGTAACAAAACGGTTACCGCGATAAACCGTGCCAGATTAAGGGTAAAATTTTTGCGAATCGGGACATACACGGTTCGAGACGGAATTTTTTTTTGCGTTCGTTTTTTTTTTCGGTTAAATGGAGAAACCCAAGACTATCGAGCCCGCCCGAGTGGAGGTCGTAGAAAGCAGCAACCCCGGTGTGGGCGTGCAATGGGTCTACCACTGCCATAAGGAGGATCTAGAGGATATCGTCCGGGAGCTCGGATTGGAAAAGTGTGCCACGGTAACTGACTACCGGAAGCTGGTATGTACTTTTATAAGACAAGGTGGTCATACCACCGATATACGGGCCCGGTTAGCGGAATGGGAGTTGCGGTTCGCAAAGATCCCAGTGTCGCCTACCCGGACTGCCACTTCTTTTGGAGGAATACGAACTAGGCAGAAGTCTGAATCAGATGCGGCAATCCCATCAATACAGACCGGTGGCACGGAACATTTGCGTCCGCCCTCCAACAGTACGATTTATAATGAATTTTCCCCACAGAATACAGCATGTATCCCCGATATACGAGTAGGGTCACCTTCGGCATCCGGGGAAGATACCCCGGTGAGACAGGTGAACCCCTATCTTAATTCCTCTTAACGAGCCGTTCAAGGACTACTTGCTCGAGCTGCGAGGTATGATGCACCACGCGGGGTACAGGGCAGAACAAGAATTGCATAGGGTATACGAGAATTTGGCACCCGAGTACCGTTTGTACATTCGGAGAGGGGACTTCTCCTCTCTGGCGCAGCTAACTCAGATGGCAGCCGAGTACGAGAATGTGAGACAACAAAGTCGCGAGCGTGCAGCACGGAGTAGGACAGGGGGTAGCAGGTATTCGGATGGATTAGCCGGTGAGGTAGCCCCCGCCAAACATTTCAATCCTTTCCGGACGCAACCACAGCCAGGGTCAAGCGGTAACGTGGGGAATACGCCACCGCTTGGGTATACGGGAGTAATTTCAAACGGGATGATCAGTCAAGAGCAGTCGAGAGCTCTAGGCGGGAAGAGGCTATGCTATAACTGTTCGCAAGAGGGTCATTTTGCCAAGGAGTGCCCCAATCCACGGGTACAGTTCTGTCGGCAGTGTGGGGCCAAGGGGGTCAATACCAGCCAGTGTTGTCAACAGTCAAGGGCAGGAAACGATATGCGGCACCATCCGGGACGGGACCCGATGGGGGCCGACGTGAACCAGTCCCGAACCTAGAATACCCTTTAAGAGTGGAAGACGGGCGGATAGTCGCTACTGTAAGAGTCGGGGACCAAGTAGCGACTGCGACAGTAGATACAGGGGCGACTAGGAGTTTTATTAGTGAGGAGTTTTCCCGCAAGGTGACCAGCGGGGGTGAGATGCTGGACGCCTGCGCGAAAATTTGCCTAGCCGATGGGTCCACTTTAGAGGTAAAAAAGCTATTGAGGGTAAAAGTTGGTCTAGCGGGGACAGAGGTCACGGTGAGTATGCTCGTGATGCCCTCGATGCTAGACAACATTATACTAGGGATAGACTTTTTGTGCCGGGTGGGGACGACAATCGAATGTGGCAAGGCTAGGTTAATTTTGGAAGCTGTGGAAGTACCAGATATAGAGGAGGAGCAGGTCCTAATGGAACGTGAGCCAGTTGCGAGCAAACCGGAGGAGGACGGCGGATCAAGGCAGGAGAAGGATGCCCCTGGGGCACCTCAGCCCAGCATCGCCGTGGGAACGGTTCGAGGAGACAGCGTGGACGCGACAACGGCAGGAGTACAACGGTTCGGTGAGGTAGGAGGGTGCGTCATACCCGGCCTCGCAATAACACCGGTGGAAAGCGTCGAAACCAGGGAAAACGAGCGGCCAGAGGACTTGGAACCAGAGATAAAGGAAACATTGAAAGCGGAATTGGCCCTCTTTGACGAGCTGCAAGGGGTGTCACACGTAGCTGAGCACCGGATCATCATGAGGGACGACAAGCCGATTAAGCAGAGGTACTACCCCAAAAACCCTGCGATGCAACAGGTGATCAACGAGCAAGTAGACGAGCTGCTGCGAGCCGGCGCGATAGAGCCCTCCCGCAGCCCGCACAGCGCCCCGATCGTGCTGGTTAAGAAGAAAACAGGCGAGTGGCGGATGTGCATCGATTATAGGCAACTCAACGCTCACTCCTTGCCAGATGCATACCCCGTACCAAGGATTTATCACATTTTGGAGCGATTAAGACATGCGCGGTACATTTCCACGCTCGACCTCAAGCACGGTTACTGGCAAATTCCCATGGCTGCGGATAGTCGGGAGTGTACAGCGTTTACGGTACCCGGTAGAGGCTTATTCCAGTGGCGTGTAATGCCTTTCGGTTTGCACTCGGCGTGCGCGACATTCCAACGAGCTTTGGATACGGTTATCGGACCAGATATGGAGCCACATGCATTTGCCTATCTGGACGACATAATAGTGATCGGAGCGACAAAGGAGCAGCACGTGACAAATTTGAAGGAAGTCTTCAGGCGTTTGAGAGCGGCCAACTTGAAGCTGAACCGTAAGAAGTGTTTGTTTTTTCAGAAGGAGCTGATATACCTGGGACACCTAGTGAGCGGCGACGGGATCAAAACCGACCCCGCCAAAGTAGAAGCGATCCAGAACTTGAAGGCCCCAACCAATTGTAAGGAGCTGCGACGTTGCCTGGGCATGGCTTCCTGGTATCGACGATTCGTGCCGAATTTCGCTACAGTGGTGCAACCGATCACAGCTTTATTAAAAAAATCTAGGAAATAGTCATGGGGAGAGGAACAACAGGCAGCGCTAGAGACCCTCAAACATAGCTTGACGACCGCACCGGTCCTGGCCTGCCCGGATTTTGCAGAAAAATTTGTCCTGCAGACGGACGCTAGCGATTTTGGCCTCGGAGCGGTACTCACACAGACGATCGATCAACAGGAGCGCGTGATAGCTTACACGAGTCGGAAACTGAATAAGGCTGAAGAAAACTATTCAGCGACCGAAAAGGAGTGTCTGGCTATAGTATGGTCAATCCGGAAGATGAGATGCTACCTGGAAGGATATCGGTTCGAGGTAGTAACCGACCATATGGCTTTGAAATGGTTGAATTCGATCGAGAGCCCGTCGGGGAGGATAGCGCGCTGGGCACTGGAGCTGCAGCAGTACCAATTTGACGTACGGTACAGACGAGGGAAGCTCAACGTAGTAGCGGACGCCTTATCCCGGCAACCCGTGGAGAACTTTCAACAAGCGGTACAGGAAAAATCGTCCGGCAAGTGGATCGAGAGGATGAAAGAAAAGATGGCTTAACACCCAGTGAAATACGCCGATTATATGGAAGAGAACGGTCAACTCTATAGACACCTCGGACACCGTGCGGATGACGACGACAACATCCCCTGGAAGCTGTGCATCGGTGAGGATCAGAGGAAACGAGTGTTGTTGGAGTGCCACGACGCACCGACGGCCGGGCACCAAGGAGTACGGAAGACGATAATGCGTCTGGCACAACGCTACTACTGGCCTGGAATGTTCCGAGACGCGGCGAAGTACGTTAAGTACTGCGAATCGTGCTAGAGGTTTAAGACGAAACAAGTAAAGCCGGCTGGACAGATGTTGACGCGACAGGTGGCCGAGCCCATGGCTGTACTATGCGCCGACTTTGTAGGGCCCTTACCGCGCTCGAAACACGGAAACACGATGCTCCTGGTATTCCACGATGCGTTTTCAAAATGGGTGGAGCTGGTCCCCTTGAAGCGAGCGACAGCGGCCCAACTGCAGAAGGCGTTCCGTGAGCGTGTATTATGTCGTTTTGGCATACCCAGAAAGTTTGTATGCGATAACGGTGTACAGTTTACGAGCCGGAATTTTAAGTCGTTTTTAAACTCGTCGGGCGTGGAATTGCAGCACACTGCCCCATATTGTCCACAAGAAAACCCGACAGAAAGGACCAATCGTACAGTAAAGACGATGATCGCGCAGTTTATAACAGGTCACCAAAGTTCGTGGGACGAATTGTTACCGGAAATTTCGTTGGCGGTTAACTCCAGTGTGGCAGACTCTACAGGATTTTCACCGGCTTTTCTGATGCAGGGGAGAGAGCCCCGCTTACCAGCTTCCTTGTACGACGAGAAGACACCCGGATCCGGAAGCATGCCGCAAGCACCAGAAGACCGGGCAAGAAGATTAAAGGAAGTGTTCAGCATCGTCCAGACAAATTTACAGAGAGCGTCGAAGGACCAAGGGAGGAACTATAACCTCAGGAGAAGAGAATGGAGACCAGGACTCAATACGTTGGTGCTACTAAGATCACACCAACTCTCTAAAGCCGTTGAAGGTTTCGCGGCGAAACTCGCTCCCAAGTTCGATGGCCCATTCCTCGTGAAAAAGTTTGTATCACCGAACATCGTGCGATTAGTAAAAGAAGGACAAAGAAAGAGCAAACTTGCCAGCATTGCGCAACTGAAGCCATTCTATTAAGAGGGAGAGGAGCACGAAGAAGATGACCAGCCCGACCGAGCGTCTGACAGAGAGCAGACTTGTCACAGTTTTTAATTAATCCCTTGATTATCTCTTTACTAACACTAACCAAAATTGAATTCATAAAGTAAGACTAACCGATTGTGTCTATAAACCCCACAGAATACCCAAAATGAGCGACAGGATCCCGTATGTGGTCAGCAGCGGTGACGAGGAGGATTCCGAGGGTACCACCGAGGGTTTCGACCAAGCGCTGCGAAACCAAGCCCCGTCGACGTACAGGCACACGCTACACCACCACCGGAAAGAGACCGCCTGCGTCGTGGAGGGCGGAATCATTTTCATGACGGTGGAGACGTCCACGGTGTTTGTGAAGGTACCAGGCTTCCGAGCACTAAGCCCGAACGGCGAGGAAGCCGCGCCCCAACCCGAACGCCCGGCAACCGAGCGGACCCCCCCGGTGAAACTCAGCGTGGCAGAAGACCCGCCGAAGGAGCACCCGCGGCCGGGAGTGGTGGACGAGAATCGGCAGGAAGCAGCGAGGAGGAGCGAACGGTGGAGGACGTAGCCGTTCCTCCCAAGGACGTTCTCGACTTGTGGGAGGAGGGCCTCGAGTCCGTGGTGGCCGAGTTAGAGTCGGCGAAGATGACCGAGCCGCCAACCCAAGGGCAAGTGCCGTCGCCTAAAACGTGGGCGATACGTCCCGCCAATTGGGCAGTATTCCCCGATGAGGACGACCACACCGACGCCGCGGTCGCGGCCATATCAGAGGCGTTGGAAAATTGTACATCGAGAGCCCTCCGTTCCAGGTTCAAGGTGGAGGTGAACGGGGAGCTACACGGCGTGACATGGAACGCGTGCGGACACGTAACTGTCACGCTACCCAAGAAAGGGGGGGGTGTGAAGTAGGCCGCGTCGGCCCCTTCACAAATAGTTATATTTATTATATTTATAGTTTTTAAGTCGCAAGAAGCGCATCGGTTGTTTGAGTTACCTGTATTATATTGATAGTTGTTAAATCGCAAGAAGCGCATCGGTTGTTTGAGTTACCTGTATTATATTGATAGTTGTTAAGTCGCAAGAAGCGCAGGGGTTTTTCGAGTTGTAGGTATAGTTTTGTTAGACGCAAGGAGTGCGCAGTATTTATATTTAAGAAACGCAAGGAGCGTAAAGTATTTAGATTTGTCGGATGTACTTATTTTTGATTGACGCCTAACGCCTAAGAATTTAAATATAACCGCCCCAAATCGCAGAGTCGCAAGATGCAGCGCGCCAGCTGCGATCACTAAATCCACCACGGTCACGGATAAGTGTGGGGAGTGGCGAAAACTGCAACTTGGGCCGAAGCCGAAGCGTGGGCGAAGTAGTTATGATCGACCTCCGCAAGTGAGCAGACGCGTACGCGAGAGGGAGTAAAGAAAGGTTAGGTTATAAGAACAGAGGGGAGTTGGAATTGATATACGGGAGTGAGCAGACGCGTACGCGTTAGTAAAAGTTGAGTAGAGATAAGGAAAGGGGATAGTTCGTCGCGGTTCATACATATAGGTTAGATATATATATGGCTAGGTTTAGGTTTATTGTAGAAGATAATCTGAATAAATTGGTCACCGGCAAATCCGTGACCCAGTGGAGTGAAATTACTGTGTGTTTTTTTTCTTTCTTTCTATTCCTCTTTGGTTTTCGTACACGCGCATACGCGAGGCAAGCTGAGTCACCTTATACTCTGGCTGCTGAGTGTGTCGGCCGTCGCGTTGGTGCAGACGCAAGCACCTCCCCTTCCAACTTGTAAAACCGCGCACAGTAAAGTCTCACCAAAAATATATAAATATTCTTGTGAGGTGTACCTGGCCAGACTGAGTTTATACCCTGGCTAAATTACTCCTTTACACTATAATCAAAAACACCTCCTACGCACTAAAAACTAGAATCACAGCCCTATTTAACACTATTTTCAACAATTTCATCCCGCAATCCTACAAAACCAGCCTAGTCATCCCCATACTTAAACCCAAATCTAACAAAACAATAATCACCAGCTATAGACCAATCTCCCTTAACTACTGCCTTTCCAAAACCCTAGAAAAAATAATAGCCAAACGGTTATGGTGGTTTGTAACCCATAATAACTTTTTACATCCAAACCAATCAGGTTTCAAACACGGCAAATCGGTTGCAGACGGTCTGCTCCTAGCCGACCACTTGATAACCAGGTCGCTTAAAACTAAAAAGCACACCTCTGTCATTGCCCTTGACTTTTCAAAGGCCTTCGACAGAGTCGGAGTGCACTCCATAATCGATCAACTAATCAGCTGGAAAGTAGGACCAAAAATAACAAATTTCGTCAAAAACTTTATGTCAAAAAGAAAAATTAGGTTGAAAATCAAAAATTATAATAAGTTGCCCATACCCACTCCACAACGGCATCCCCCAAGGATCGCCAATATCAGTCATTCTGTTTTTAATTGCCTACAACAGACTCTCAACCATCATAAGCCTAACAAAAGAAATACAATTCAGCGCCTATGCCGACGATTTTTTCTTAATTATTCCCCTCAACAGACAGAAAAACCAAACATACAACCTCGACACCCTCTTCTCAAATATTCACGAATGGTGCTCATATTCAGGAGCATCATTATCATTTGAAAAATGCCAACACCTCCACATTTGCCGTAAGCAGAACTGCACATGCAACATTTCATGCAACAACACCCCGATTCCCTCAGTTACCAACCTTAAAATCTTAGGACTAACAATAAACAATAAATACAGATGGGGCTCACACATAAACAAATTCAAACAGCTTTAAATAACAAACTTAACATTATTAAATGACTATCAAGCCCTAAACTAAATTGCAACACACACACACTTATAAATATAGCAAAATCAACCTTAATATCGAAAATAGACTACGCCCTTTATATCTACGGCCATGCCCCTAAATCAACACTAAATAAACTCAAATCTTTATTTAACGCCGCAATCCGCTTTTCACTGGGAGCACTACGGCCAACTCCCATCCCCAACTTGCTTTTTGAAGCAAACATACCCACAATAGAACAAAAAAAGAGATCTTATCACAACCAAAACCTACAAAACACTACTACACAGCTCAAACTCTCCACTTCACAAATACATTAAACAAAACGTAGGGAAAAAAAGAAGCAAATTAACGTCAACGCTAGAAAAAATTATAATCTCATGCAAAGAACACAACATTCCCTACCTCCCCCTTCCGAACAAGTCAATCACCCCCCAATGGACATTCCCCCCTTCCCTTATCAACACCTCACTACAGATATTTAGCAAGTCCAATACACCACCAAGCATATACAGACAGCAATTCCTTGAACTTAAAGACAAATACAACAATCACACATTCATATACACTGACGGTTCCCTGCAAAATAGCATAGCCACATTTGCCATCACTACGGAAAATGAAATCCTTAAAAGATGCCTTCTACCCCACTACTCATCCATCCTATCAGCCGAATCCATAGCTATCCTTGACGCAATCAAGCTAATTCAAAAAAGAACTGGCAACTTCATCATTTGCTCCGACTCTCTCGCATCAATTGACTCCATTCGTAACATCAACAACAGTAATATATATCCTACAAGCATTAGATCCCTCCTTTTCAAAACTGCCCCTAAAATAAGACTCCTTTGGATACCAGGCCACTGTGGCATTAAAGGAAACGAGCTAGCCGACACGGCAGCCAAATCTACAGTGAATATGCCCCTTCACTGCACCCCTAACTACAACACCACAGACATAAACAAATTCCTTGCGAAGGGACTAGCGCAAAAGATCAGACACAACTTAGAACACTGCAATAGATGGTTAAAACAATCAAACACAACCTTAAAAAACACAACTCTTTATCTAAAAGATATTAACCAAAGAAACATCACACGCTGTGACCAAATTAAAATAGTCAGACTAAGACTAGGACACACAAGATTCACACAACAACACTACAACAACCCTAATAACATTTTACCATGCCCAAACTGCCACTCAACAATAGACCTCAGCATTAAGCATATCCTTACCAACTGCCACGCAACCTCCAATTTTAGAAATCAAATCTTTCAAAGCACATGCCCAATATCCCACCTTTCGAACCCATCCCCAGAAAACATCTCCAAAATAATAGAATATCTTAAACAAACAAATATGTACCACCTACTATAAATAAAAATGTAAATAATGTAAATAAAAATGTAAATATATAAATATGTAATTATAACTAACCACATAGTACCAAGCCGAAGGCCTTTGCAGCCAGTGCTTCTAGAAATTAAGTAAGTGTTAATTTGCTAATTATATCTGACTATTATAAATAAATAAATAAATACAAGAAGATGATAAGCACTGGGATTCAACTATAGCCGAAGCTGTCATATGTCAAAATCCTACAAAACTGAGAGAACTTTTTGCAATAATGTTAGTATTTTGTCAAACTTCGGATGCTCTTAAACTTTGGAATGCTTATAAAGAGAGTTTCTCAGAAGATATTTTAAGAGCCTTTCATTTTTCACAAGACAGAAATATTGATGAAAGTATTGTGAATAATGTATTAAATAAATGTCTTATTTACATTGAAGATATTGTACTGTCTATTGGTCAAAACTTGACTTATTATGGACTTCCACTACCAATTAGATCCGAGGAAATTGTTCGAAATATTGAATATCTTAGAGAAACAAATTATGAAAATTGCGATAATTTTGTTGTTAATAATGAGCTACTCCTCACTGCTGAGAAAAACAAGTATACGAAAAGATACTACATAGCGTTGAAGCAGCAGAGGGAGAAATCTATTTTTTAGATGCACCTGGTGGAACAGGTAAAACGTATCTTTTAAATTTATTATTGGCAAAGGTACGGCAAAGTAAAAAAAATTGCATTGGCCGTTGCTTCTTCTGGTATCGCAGCCACTTTACTTAATGGTGGTCGCTCAGCGCATTCTACACTTAAGATTCCAATTAATTTGATTCATTTAGAAACACCACATTGCTCAATTTCAAAGCAATCTAATATTGCTGCTGTGCTCAAAGATTGCAAGCTTATTGTTTGGGATGAGTGTACCATGGGCCATAAAGGTGCTTTTGAAGTTGTAGATCGATCTTTGAAAGACATTCGAGATAGTGGATACTTAATGGGTGGCATAACTGTTCTCTTAGCTGGTGATTTTCGACAAACTCTTCCAGTGATCCCCAGAGGAACAAGAGCAGATGAAATAAATGCGTGCTTAAAGTCTTCAATTTTGTGGCCCAAAATACAGAAAATTGCATTAACGAAGAATATGCGAGTGCATTTAAAAGGTGATGGCATAGCTGGTGAATATGCAGAAATGCTTCTTAAAATAGGAAATGGATTATTTGCAACCCATGATGGCAAAAAAAACTTTACCATCAACTATGTGTCATGTTGTGAAAAGAATTGAAGAGCTAACTCTCATAATATATCCGGATATTACAAATATCTCTCAAAAATCACTCGAATGGTTTTCAGAACGTGCTATTTTGACTGCGAGAAATGACAATGAATTGGATATACACGAGTTTTTATTAAAATCATTTCAAAGTGAAGAAATGACATATAACTCTATTGATTCTGTGACTGAAATCGAAGATGCAGTTCATTACCCCGTCGAGTTTCTTAATTCATTAAATCCGGCTGGCCTGCCTAAACATAAATTAACTTTAAAGATTGGTTCACCTGTAATGTTGATTCGCAACTTAAAACCGCCGAAACTGTGCAATAGTACAACATTAAGATAACAAGTTAAAGTCCTTCATAGGAATGTTGTCGAAGCAATTATCTTTACTGGCAATGGTATAGGGGAAACGGTTTTTATACCGAGAATTCCATTAATACCTTCTGATTCTGAATTGCCAATTCAATTTAAAAGATTGCAAATTCCTTTAAAAGTTTGCTTTGCCTTATCAATTAATAAATCACAGGGACAAACTCTTAAATTAGCCGGACTAGACTTAAGACACGATTGTTTTTGTCATGGCCAATTTTATGTAGCCTGCTCAAGAGTCAGTTCACCAAAAAGTTTATTTGTATTAGCACCTGACGAAAAAACAACCAATATCGTTTATAAAGAAGCTCTTAACAATTGTAAATAATTGCAAATTCAATTCAATAAGTGGATAAGGCGTACTGGGGAATCCACAATAAGAGAAAATTAAAATACTTTGCTTTAATATTTTGTGAAATATTTTCTAATTTATTTATTTTTTATCAATCTTCTATTGCTAAAATTTATATGAACTATCCGCGCAGCGAAGTAAGCGGGCCACTTACAAGTATCTTATATGAAAAATCGTTTACATGCTCTCCAAACATTATATAAAATAAGTAGTAAGTAGTAAATAAATAAATTAGAAAATATTTCACAAAATATTAAAGCAAAGTATTTAATATTCTCTTTTCCACGCCACCATTGAGGTAGAGAATCAGGCGCGTCATTTTTTATTGTGGTTTCTCCACCAGGCCTTATCCTCTTATTGAATTTAATTTGCAATTATTAACAACTTTTAAGAGCTTCTTTATAAACGATATTGGTTGTTTTTTCGTCAGGTGCTAATACAAATAAACTTTTTGGTGAACTGACTCTTGAGCAGGCTACATAAAATTGGCCATGAGAAAAACAATCGTGTCTTAAGTCTTGTCCGGCTAATTTAAGAGTTTGTCCCTGTGATTTATTAATTGTTAAGGCAAAGCAAACTTTTAAAGGAATTTGCAATCTGTTAAATTGAATTGGCAATTCAGAATCAGAAGGTATTAATGGAATTCTCGGTATAAAAACCGTTTCCCCTATACCATTGCCAGTAAAGATAATTGCTTCGACAACATTCCTATGAAGGACTTTAACTTGTTATCTTAATGTTGTACTATTGCACAGTTTCGGCGGTTTTAAGTTGCGAATCAACATTACAGGTGAACCAATATTTAAAGTTAATTTATGTTTAGGCAGGCCAGCCGGATTTAATGAATTAAGAAACTCGACGGGGTAATGAACTGCATCTTCGATTTCAGTCACAGAATCAATAGAGTTTTATGTCATTTCTTTACTTTGAAATGATTTTAATAAAAACTCGTGTATATCCAATTCATTGTCATTTCTCGCAGTCAAAATAGCACGTTCTGAAAACCATTCGAGTGATTTTTGAGAGATATTTGTAATATCCGGATATATTTTGAGAGTTAGCTCTTCAATTCTTTTCACAACATGACACATAGTTGATGGTAAAGTTTTTTTTGCCATCATGGGTTGCAAATAATCCATTTCCTATTTTAAGAAGCATTTCTGCATATTCACCAGCTATGCCATCACCTTTTAAATGCACTCGCATATTCTTCGTTAATGCAATTTTCTGTATTTTGGGCCACAAAATTGAAGACTTTAAGCACGCATTTATTTCATCTGCTCCTGTTCCTCTGGGGATCACTGGAAGAGTTTGTCGAAAATCACCAGCTTAGAGAACAGTTATGCCACCCATTAAGTATTCACTATCTCGAATGTCTTTCAAAGATCGATCTACAACTTCAAAAGCACCTTTATGGCCCATGGTACACTCATCCCAAACAATAAGCTTGCAATCTTTGAGCACAGCAGCAATATTAGATTGCTTTGAAATTGAGCAATGTGGTGTTTCTAAATGAATCAAATTAATTGGAATCTTTAGAGTAGAATGCGCTGTGCGACCAACATGCAAGTATGCCTTGCACGTACGCTATAAGCATTGAAATCTATTTTTAGAACACGATTGTTCGTTTGTCGTCGGTTGTCGTGCCGAAGCATGCTACTTTTAGTTGAATTCGAACTATTGACAGGCAGGCACCATGCAGCGCATTAGCAAGAAAACTAATTTTTTACAGTGCGCTCCAAAATGTTTATGCCCGAATGGGAGAATGAATTTTTTTTCATCGAAAATAAAGATTGCAGAGCAAAATGCTTGATATGCAATAACATTGTTTTTCGAAATGTTAAATATTTTTCAAGATGGCATTATTTATTAATAAATAATAAGCACAATGAGTAACCGTTAACTGGCAGCGTGCACTGTACTGATCACACTTCGTTTTTTCGCTGCAGCGCTCGCAAATTGTGCTTGTATGCGTGTGAAAATTCTGACAATATTTGTGTGTGCCCACCACTGCATTAGAGCAACACGCGCGCTTGTGTGAACGCCCTTTGCTTATTCGAAATTTTATATCAATAATATATCAATAATGTTTGTGTGTTACGTTTTGTCTAAGATATATAAGCAGCAATTGGGCGAATCCACCCCCATAACATATTCTGGTGTGGGAAATTTTTCTAGACGCACCAAGTTTTGTTATGTTGTTGTTGTTTTTTTTTTTTAAATCAATGACACTAACCAAAAGTAGCAGTGCGGGCCCAGCAACAACACTGACAACAACAACAAACGCTACTTGGGTCGTAAATCAATTGTCAAAGCCACACAAATTTAAAAAAAAAAAGAATGTGCACTGTGCGAAGTGATACATGTACATAAAATTATGAAAATTTTTTTTCAAGCGCGTTGTTCACTTAATTGTGTATGCACTTATTCATTAAGAAGCGGAAATCCGTTTCGTTTTTGCAAGTGTCGAACCTTTTTTTATGACTTTGCTTGTGCGACGCGAAAGCGTCACTGCGCATTTGTTTTGTTTTTGTATTCTCGCTCGCGATCAAACTCTCTCTTGTGCGACAATCAGGCGACAGTAGTGGAATGGGTACTTGTTGTAATTGTAACTTGTTTTTTAAAATGGCTAAAAAGTGCTCCAAATCGTATGGGAGGTACTTGAAGGAGCTGTCCAAATAAAAATTCAATTCTTAGTGCTCACCTCCTACCTGCATGGAAAATTGTGTGAAAATTTCAGCCTTCTAGCTCTTTTCGTTTAGGCTGTGGCTCTTCCATTCTAGTCAGGACAAACTCTTTTATATACATAGAGATTGGAAGATTTAAGCATTTGAATTGCCTTGAAAGTAAACAAGCTGCACTTGAACGTTTTGAGTATTTATACTCGTTACCGAAGGTAAAGAGTATATTGGGTTTGTGCAATGTCCGTCATGGTGTCCGTCCGTCTGTCCGTCTGTATGTTCGCAACTTTTTTCCACACCCTTCAAGCTAGAGACTTGAAACTTTGCACTTCTCTTTATCTTTGGGATAGTAAATTAAATGTCAAGATGGGGGTTCTACGATAACTGGGGGGCTGACAAATCGATAAATTCGATAACTCAAAACCGATGATTCAACATATTTCGCACGTCATTACAGCTAGAACTACTAAATTTGGTAAGCAGATAGCTACTAGCAACCTCCAAAAATCTGCATCAAAAATTTAGAACCACGCCCACCCATTCCGCCCCCAGCCCCCCTAAATTATTATAACAAAAAAGCTTATACTCCCAAAGTTTTTGAACTAGAGCCACCAAAATTGGTGCCGAGATAGGTGATGATGACCCTTCAAAAACTGCATCAAAAGTTTGGATGCCACGCCCACCAATACCGCCCTAGCCGCCCCAAGCTGCTCCAACGCTGCGACAAACACGGGAATGCGTGTATCTTCCAGAGTTGTGGAGCTAGAGCCACCAAATTTGGTAAAAAGATAGCTGGCAACGACCTTCAAAACTCTGCATCACAGTTTTGGAGCCCCGCCCACCCATTACGCCCCCAGCCCCCCGCATTTCGAAATCAGAAAAACATATATCTCCCATAGTTTTTGAGCTAGAGCCACCAAATTTGGTGCCAAGATAGGCGATGATGACCCCCCAAAAACTGCATCAAAAGTTTGGATGCCACGCCCACCAATACCACCCTAGCCGCCCCAAGCTGCCCCAACGCTTTGACAAAAACGGGAATGCGTGTATCTTCCAGAGTAAAGGAGTTAGAGCCACCAAATTTGTTAAGAAGATAGTTGGTGGCATCCCCATCTGCATCGGAATATCGTTAAGGCAACGTACACCCCTGCCCCATCCGTACCCCTATGCAATCAGGCCTCTTTTTAAGCGGTTTTAATACTGGTATCGAGTATGCCGCAGTCGGTTGCGTTCGACTGCAACGTTTCCACTTGTTTAGGTTTACTTTATTTATTTAATTTTGCAATAGCTCAAATGATGGCTTGTTTATCCATTTATCATTTTCAATTCGCTCTCGGAGTCACGTTATACCATCTTAAAATATTTATAATAAAGAAAACGTATGGTAGGGGGAGCATAATATCAATGTAATTTACTTGCAATATGGCGAAAGCCCAAAATCACTAAAAGCGTCAAAAAGTACAAATCCAAGACATGCAGAGAAAAAAATATGAAATACAATTTTTTAAGATGCCGATTTTAAATTTTCTTCTCAATTTCATTACGAAAAATACATACATACTCCAAAATTTTTGATGCAGTTATTTGGGGGTTGCTAGTAGCTATCTTCCTAACAAATTTGGTATTTCTACCTTTAAGGATGTGCGAAATATGTGGATTTACTGTTTTGAGTTATCGAAGCTATCGATTTGCCAGCCCCCTAGTTATCGCAGAACCCTCATCTTGACACTTTAATTTACTATCCCACAGATAAAGAGAAGTGGAAAGTTTCAAGTCTCTAGCTTGAAGAGTGTGGAAAAAACTTGCATACATACGGACGGACAGACGGACAGACACCATGACGGACATTGCACAAACTCAATATACTCTTTACCTTCGGTAACGAGTATAAAAAGTTAAACAATAATACGTATGTTTATACATCATAGTATAGTAAGTTAAGTTTTGCAAAATGTTTGCGGTTGTCGTATTGCTCTCTGTGTATATGTTTATGTATATGTATGTGTATATTTATATGTATATGTATATGTATATGTATATGTATATGTTTATGTTTATGTATATGTTTATGTATATGTATATGTATATGTATATGTATATGTAAATGTATATGTATATATAAATGTATATGTATATGTATATGTATATGTATATGTATATGTATATGTATATGTATATGTATATGTATATGTATATGTATATGTATATGTATATGTATATGTATATGTATGTATATGTATATGTATATGTATATGTATATGTATATGTATATGTATATGTATATGTATATGTATATGTATATGTATATGTATATGTATATGTATATGTATATGTATATGTATATGTATATGTATATGTATATGTATAGGTATAGGTATATGTATATGTATATGTATATGTTTATGTATATGTTTATGTAGGAGCCGAGGGAATATTGGTATTGTCCATGTTTCTTGTATTGCTTGTACTTTCTTCTTTTCAAAAGCGTAGTAAGTCGCGTGCGTTCTCGTCTATCACTTCGTTCACACTGACTTTCTTCTAGAACATCCGCGCCACACTCAGTCCGTATAGCTATCTCTCTCGGACCTCGCGTTTGTGTATCTACCAATTCATGATGCACACTCTCGTTGTCTCCTTTTTCATTTATTAAAACGTTACTTAACACTAACTTTATTCATAACGCTGACGTGTCTACATGACTTAGCACTAATAGTACTCTTAACTCTGACGTGTCTATGTAACTTAACTCTATCAGTATTCTTAACAGCAGTTCTACGACACGGCCTTCCTGACATTCACACGTCCTCGTGTGCATAACGTTACGTAAACATCAGGCTTGGCATCACATCTTGCTTGACAATTCATCATGCTTCGCTCAGAACATACAACTTAGCCTTATCATATTTTGCAATTCTTCAAATGTTAGTTTCCACCGAAACTCGCCCATTTGGCTATCAATTTTATCTGTACATGGTTCTCGGGCTCTTGCCGCCACTCTGCGACGCTGTGCACCTGTAGTGCCTTGATCCACTGCTTGACCAACCATCCGCCACAAACAATTTCATTCTGCACCGACATGAACATTGCCACAAACAATTTCATTCGGCACCGACATGAACATTGCTGCTTGGACCAGCCCCCATGTAAGATGTTCCCTGCACCCTCGGTGACAGAGATTAACCGATGACCTACGTCTTTTTCACCGTAGTCATCCTCGACTGATGATCTACGTCTTTTTCACCGCAATCATCCTCTTCAATCATCTCAGATGACACACATTCATCTGGCATCCTTCGCAAACTCTCATGTGCACACTTGTATGTTCTTTTGCTAGTCATGGATTTCAACAGGTATCTGTCACCTTCCAACAGTTCAATTACCACGAATGGCCCTTTGAACTTCGGATCCAGCTTTGTCTGGTGTCGCTCTTCGCATTTCAGCAAGACATGATCGCCAACCTTGTGCTTAACAATTTTTGCTTTACCTAAATCAACTCTGTTCTTCTCATACATTGCATTCTTGTCAATATTCTCTTTGGCTCGTGTTCTTACATCGTCAAGATCAACGTCACTCTCTTTGTTTACGCATACCATGCCTAGTGGTCTAGCCTCTTTTCCAATCAATAACTCTAATGGACTAAACTTAGTCACACGATTATTTGTGCAGTTCAAGGCTAGCTGCACGTCTTCTAATGCATCCTGCCATGATCTCTCGCTTGTCTCTACAGCTGTCAACATACACTCAGAAAAAAAAAATTTTAAATCGCATAATTTACACTTAGATTCTAAAATTTTTCGGAACGATTTTCGGTCTACACCTATAATTTTAAATTCTAAAAGTGGAGTTTTAAAATAAAATTTTAAAATTAAAAATTTCGGTTTAAAAATTTTTATTTTATATTTTAAGTGCTTGAATTTTAGTTTTCACAATGAAAACTTTTTGATTCAAAATGTTTTCATTTTAAAGTTAAGCATTAGAAACCTTAAATTAACTAAAATAATTTTTGAATCGAAATAATAATGTTACATCCCGATATCAGTACTTAAAACCACATTGGTGGTTATTATTCATGAACAAATGTATACTATAAGATTCTGTAAATTTCTATTAAACTTTTTGCTTGGGGCGCACGGATACACACCACCAGTAGCAGCATTGCGTGATAGCTCTTTGTTAATAGTTATTAGATTCCTTCAATGTATATGCGTGAGAAATATTACGTATGGCATTACTTAGTTTAAATCATTTGTATAATTTTAAATTAATTTTTTAAAACTTACCGATCACGAAAAGCCCATTACCTATGCCGCGACTCGAACCTGAGACCTTACGATTACCACGCGTATGCCATACCCATTGCGCTGTTGCCGACTATGTATTACAGACAGTTAATTTTAATACATACTACACATAAGAGCGCCTCTCTCTCTCTCTCTGTCTCTGTTAAGCGTAATTTTAAAGCGATTCGTACTGATTTCTAAAATTTTAATTATCAAATTAAATGTGCTCGTTTTAAATATGTTTTTTAATAGGGCAAATTTTAAATTTAAAATTTTTCATTCGAAGTTCGAGTAGTAATTTAAATTTTGCATTTTATAATTTTTCTGATTTCTTCAAATTTAAAATAGTAAATTACGATTTATAAAAGTTTGCACTTTAATTCTAAACCGATTCGTACTGATTTCTAAAATTGAAACTATCGATTTAAATGTGGTTGTTTTAGATATAGATTTTAAAAGCCCACATTCTTAAATTTAAAATTTTCATTTTAGGTTTAAGAACTAATTATTCAAATCAACGTTTTTCCGTATTGATTTTAATACGAATCGTTTTAAATTTGGTGTTTCAATACGATTAATTTTAAAATCAAAAATTTTCGTATTGAAATTAAGAAAAAAAATTTAAAATCTGAATCTAAAATTAAAATGTTTGGCTTTACGTTTCATTTTTTTTCTCTGTGTACTCTTCATAGTGCTCATGACTCGTTCTGCTTGCCCGTTCGCCCGACTGGCTCCTGTGGCTATAAGGTGTAGCTCTATTTTATTTGTCAAACAAAACTCACGGAATTTACCACATACGAAAACTTCTACCTTGATCTGCTATTATGCGATTGGGTACGCCAAACAGCGAAATGCCTGATCTAACTGCTTTGATATGAAGCGGTTTTTAAGCGGTTTTAATACTGGTATCGAGTATGCCGCAGTCGGTTGCGTTCGACTGCAACGTTTCCACTTGTTTAGGTTTACTTTATTTATTTAATTTTGCAATAGCTCAAATGATGGCTTGTTTATCCATTTATCATTTTCAATTCGCTCTCGGAGTCACGTTATACCATCTTAAAATATTTATAATAAAGAAAACGTATGGTAGGGGGAGCATAATATCAATGTAATTTACTTGCAATATGGCGAAAGCCCAAAATCACTAAAAGCGTCAAAAAGTACAAATCCAAGACATGCAGAGAAAAAAATATGAAATACAATTTTTTTAAGATGCCGATTTTAAATTTTCTTTCTCAATTTCATTACGAAAAATACATACATACTCCAAAATTTTTGATGCAGTTATTTGGGGGTTGCTAGTAGCTATCTTCCTAACAAATTTGGTATTTCTACCTTTAAGGATGTGCGAAATATGTGGATTTACTGTTTTGAGTTATCGAAGCTATCGATTTGCCAGCCCCCTAGTTATCGCAGAACCCTCATCTTGACACTTTAATTTACTATCCCACAGATAAAGAGAAGTGGAAAGTTTCAAGTCTCTAGCTTGAAGAGTGTGGAAAAAACTTGCATACATACGGACGGACAGACGGACAGACACCATGACGGACATTGCACAAACTCAATATACTCTTTACCTTCGGTAACGAGTATAAAAAGTTAAACAATAATACGTATGTTTATACATCATAGTATAGTAAGTTAAGTTTTGCAAAATGTTTGCGGTTGTCGTATTGCTCTCTGTGTATATGTTTATGTATATGTATGTGTATATTTATATGTATATGTATATGTATATGTATATGTATATGTATATGTTTATGTTTATGTTTATGTATATGTATATGTATATGTATATGTATATGTATATGTAAATGTAAATGTATATGTATATGTATATGTATATGTATATGTATATGTATATGTATATGTATATGTATATGTATATGTATATGTATATGTATATGTATATGTATATGTATATGTATATGTATATGTATATGTATATGTATATGTATATGTATATGTATATGTATATGTATATGTATATGTATGTATATGTATATGTATATGTATATGTATATGTATATGTATATGTATATGTATATGTATATGTATATGTATATGTATATGTATATGTATATGTATATGTATATGTATATGTATATGTATATGTATATGTATATGTATATGTATATGTATATGTATATGTATATGTATATGTATATGTATATGTATATGTATATGTATATGTATATGTATATGTATATGTATATGTATATGTATATGTATATGTATATGTATAGGTATAGGTATATGTATATGTATATGTATATGTATATGTTTATGTATATGTTTATGTAGGAGCCGAGGGAATATTGGTATTGTCCATGTTTCTTGTATTGCTTGTACTTTCTTCTTTTCAAAAGCGTAGTGAGTCGCGTGCGTTCTCGTCTATCACTTCGTTCACACTGACTTTCTTCTAGAACATCCGCGCCACACTCAGTCCGTATAGCTATCTCTCTCGGACCTCGCGTTTGTGTATCTACCAATTCATGATGCACACTCTCGTTGTCTCCTTTTTCATTTATTAAAACGTTACTTAACACTAACTTTATTCATAACGCTGACGTGTCTACATGACTTAGCACTAATAGTACTCTTAACTCTGACGTGTCTATGTAACTTAACTCTATCAGTATTCTTAACAGCAGTTCTACGACACGGCCTTCCTGACATTCACACGTCCTCGTGTGCATAACGTTACGTAAACATCAGGCTTGGCATCACATCTTGCTTGACAATTCATCATGCTTCGCTCAGAACATACAACTTAGCCTTATCATATTTTGCAATTCTTCAAATGTTAGTTTCCACCGAAACTCGCCCATTTGGCTATCAATTTTATCTGTACATGGTTCTCGGGCTCTTGCCGCCACTCTGCGACGCTGTGCACCTGTAGTGCCTTGATCCACTGCTTGACCAACCATCCGCCACAAACAATTTCATTCTGCACCGACATGAACATTGCCACAAACAATTTCATTCGGCACCGACATGAACATTGCTGCTTGGACCAGCCCCCATGTAAGATGTTCCCTGCACCCTCGGTGACAGAGATTAACCGATGACCTACGTCTTTTTCACCGTAGTCATCCTCGACTGATGATCTACGTCTTTTTCACCGCAATCATCCTCTTCAATCATCTCAGATGACACACATTCATCTGGCATCCTTCGCAAACTCTCATGTGCACACTTGTATGTTCTTTTGCTAGTCATGGATTTCAACAGGTATCTGTCACCTTCCAACAGTTCAATTACCACGAATGGCCCTTTGAACTTCGGATCCAGCTTTGTCTGGTGTCGCTCTTCGCATTTCAGCAAGACATGATCGCCAACCTTGTGCTTAACAATTTTTGCTTTACCTAAATCAACTCTGTTCTTCTCATACATTGCATTCTTGTCAATATTCTCTTTGGCTCGTGTTCTTACATCGTCAAGATCAACGTCACTCTCTTTGTTTACGCATACCATGCCTAGTGGTCTAGCCTCTTTTCCAATCAATAACTCTAATGGACTAAACTTAGTCACACGATTATTTGTGCAGTTCAAGGCTAGCTGCACGTCTTCTAATGCATCCTGTTTTAAAATAAAATTTTAAAATTAAAAATTTCGGTTTAAAAATTTTTATTTTATATTTTAAGTGCTTGAATTTTAGTTTTCACAATGAAAACTTTTTGATTCAAAATGTTTTCATTTTAAAGTTAAGCATTAGAAACCTTAAATTAACTAAAATAATTTTTGAATCGAAATAATAATGTTACATCCCGATATCAGTACTTAAAACCACATTGGTGGTTATTATTCATGAACAAATGTATACTATAAGATTCTGTAAATTTCTATTAAACTTTTTGCTTGGGGCGCACGGATACACACCACCAGTAGCAGCATTGCGTGATAGCTCTTTGTTAATAGTTATTAGATTCCTTCAATGTATATGCGTGAGAAATATTACGTATGGCATTACTTAGTTTAAATCATTTGTATAATTTTAAATTAATTTTTTAAAACTTACCGATCACGAAAAGCCCATTACCTATGCCGCGACTCGAACCTGAGACCTTACGATTACCACGCGTATGCCATACCCATTGCGCTGTTGCCGACTATGTATTACAGACAGTTAATTTTAATACATACTACACATAAGAGCGCCTCTCTCTCTCTCTCTGTCTCTGTTAAGCGTAATTTTAAAGCGATTCGTACTGATTTCTAAAATTTTAATTATCAAATTAAATGTGCTCGTTTTAAATATGTTTTTTAATAGGGCAAATTTTAAATTTAAAATTTTTCATTCGAAGTTCGAGTAGTAATTTAAATTTTGCATTTTATAATTTTTCTGATTTCTTCAAATTTAAAATAGTAAATTACGATTTATAAAAGTTTGCACTTTAATTCTAAACCGATTCGTACTGATTTCTAAAATTGAAACTATCGATTTAAATGTGGTTGTTTTAGATATAGATTTTAAAAGCCCACATTCTTAAATTTAAAATTTTCATTTTAGGTTTAAGAACTAATTATTCAAATCAACGTTTTTCCGTATTGATTTTAATACGAATCGTTTTAAATTTGGTGTTTCAATACGATTAATTTTAAAATCAAAAATTTTCGTATTGAAATTAAGAAAAAAAATTTAAAATCTGAATCTAAAATTAAAATGTTTGGCTTTACGTTTCATTTTTTTTCTCTGTGTACTCTTCATAGTGCTCATGACTCGTTCTGCTTGCCCGTTCGCCCGACTGGCTCCTGTGGCTATAAGGTGTAGCTCTATTTTATTTGTCAAACAAAACTCACGGAATTTACCACATACGAAAACTTCTACCTTGATCTGCTATTATGCGATTGGGTACGCCAAACAGCGAAATGCCTGATCTAACTGCTTTGATACAATTTTCTGCATCTAAGTTAAGCGTATGATACAGATAACTAAATTTAGTGAATCCGTCAATTTGTACGATAACGTACTCCTTCATGTCATTCTTGCCACTTAGCTTGCCGCTAATGTCTATGTGAATAGTATGCCACGGAATTTTAATCTTTGGAATGGGATGCATTTCCATTTGCACTTTGCCTGATGAGGGCTTAGAGATCTTACAAGTCATACAATTTTCTACAAATTTTCGGGTGTACTTTGACATATTTTCAAACCAGTATTGCCCGTAAACTTTGTCTAATGTTTTTTGCCAACCAAGATGCATTATGCTTTCATGGACATTGTTGATCACGGACCATCTAAAGGCGCGAGGAATGACTGGTAAACAGCAGTTCTACGACATATATGTATATGTATATGTATATGTATATGTATATGTATATGCATTTGTATATGTATATGTATATGTATATGTATATGTATATGTAAATGTATATGTATATGTATATGTATATGTATATGTATATGTATATGTATATGTATATGTGTATGTACATATATGTATATGTGTATGATATGTATAAATTAAATAAATCGATGATTTCTTTAATAAAACAAGTGGAAACGTTGCAGTCGAACGCAACCGACTGCGGCATACTCGATACCAGTATTAAAACAGGTAAAAAGAGGCCTGATTGCAAAGGGGTACGGATGGGGCAGGGGTGTAAGCTGCCTTAAAGATTCTCCGATGCAGATGGGGATGCCACCAACTATCTTCCTTCCAAATTTGGTGACTCTAGCTGAAAGTTAGTAAGAGCTGTTGAAAGGGGGGCTGGGGGCAGAATGGCTGGGCGTGGCATCCAAAGTTTTCATGCAGACCTTTGTGGAATTTCAAATGCTATCTTCATACCAAATTTGGTGACTCTAGCTCGAAAATTGTAAAAAGTGGTGAAAGGGGGGCTGGGAGCGGTATGGGTGGGTGTGGCATCCCAATTTTTGATGCAGATTTTTGGGGGTCGTTACCAGCTATCTTCCCACCAAATTTGGAGGCTCTAGCTAAAAAACTGTGGGAGATATACGCTTTTTTGACTTTAAATTGCGGGGGGGCTGGGGGCGGAATGGGGGGGCGTGGCTCCAAAATTTTTGATGCAGTTTTTTGGGGGTTGCTAGTAGCTATCTTCTTATTAAATTTGGTAGTTCTAGCTGTAAGGATGTGCGAAATATGTGGATTTATCGGTTTTGAGTTATCGAATTTATCGATTTGCCAGCCCCCCAGTTATCGTAGAACCCCCATCTTGACACTTTAATTTACTATCCCATAGATAAAGAGAATTGAAAAGTTTCAAGTCTCTAGCTTGAAGGGTGTGGAAAAAACTTGCAACCATACGGACGGACAGACGGACAGACGGACAGACACCATGACGGACATTGCACAAAACCAATATACTCTTTACCTTCGGTATCGAGTATAAAAAACGACTTTCGCTTTTTTCAAGTGCTGTTTTAGAACTAACTTATGACAAATATGATTTTAGTCTAGTGGCAGCTTAATGATGGAATGTTGATGTCGTCGCTGCAGTTGTCGCCGCTGCCGCTGCCGCTGCTGCTGCCGTTTTCGTTGGCTTATAGCTTTGAGTGTCGAATAGCCGAATTCGGTCCCACGGTGGTGCTCGTTGTGTAACGCGCAGGCCGTTGGAGCCATGCAGGTGCATGTTGGTAAATGCTGACGCGGCGCACGTGGCGGATGCGCTCCACGCGCTGTTGTCGTGATAATGTTTTGGCGTTTGTAAGAATTGTTCTTAACTCCTCCCCCTTTAAACTCTGACGTCCTCGGTCGCAATGTAGAAGCGCTTTTGGGTTTTGTTGTCTGCCAAACTTGTCTCTTTTATCTCTTCTTCAGTGTTATTTGATGTTTTTTTGGGTGATTTTTGTTTCCATACCCATGCTGCGATACTGGCCAGTATCGACATCAGCATTCCAGAGAGTGACAGGCTGATAGTCGTTGCTTTAAAATTTGTCGTTCTCAGCATCTCCAGTTTTCTCGTATTGTTGATGTTTACTTCTTTTAGCATCTGAAGGGACAATACTTCCTCGATGCTGGTTTTATCCGCCAACATTTGAAAGAGTGGGGGAGTCGCTTCTGCGTAGATTGATTCTTTCGCCTCGTATTCGTCTTCGTCGATTCTTATTGTAGAGTTTTGGAATTGAATTAGATAAGTTCCTTGTAGTTCCATTTCATCTTGATCTATTCGGATTTTTCCCTCGTAGTTTTTCAAAAGTATTGTGCCGGCAACTATTTCCTCATGATTTGGTATGTGTTGGCTGTTTATGTTTTTACATTGTGGTTTGCGATTTTGCAAAAGCGGAGTCATACAAGTGTTGTTACTTAAGCTTAAAATGTTATTTCTATTACAAATGGTTTTATCGCTATGTGTTTCAAAATTTTTAATTTGGGCATATACAGTTTTGTTGCACATTACAATTTTTTCATATTTAATTTCATTTATCGTGCTACCTTTTTTGGCAGGTTTTATTATCATTGACAAGCAGGGTTCTTTTGCGATTAAAGGTATGTTTATCATGTAGAGTAAATTTTTGCCATATGTGGCTATTTTTGTTTTTGCAAATTCTAATAGTTCTTCTACATTGATGAACATGCCTTCCTCGTTATCTAATATTTCTTCTACTTTAGTGACCTCTGCTTCTGATAGTAATATGGAGTTTACAGTATTAGTTTTAGCCCAGTTTAGTGCTAGATTAAATTGGTTAGATCATCTTTTAAGGTTTGTAATTTGAATCTCAGTATGTCTATTGCTTCTTCTCTTAATGTCTTATCATTTTGAGTGGATTTTATTATGACATTGGTTATTTTACTTAATTCATTCATTCTATTGTTTAGGACTCTGTCAATGACTACTTGTCTATTGTTATTTTCTAGTTGTTCGCTGATTTTTGCTGTTATAATCTCGTAATCGTTTTTGTCCGGCGTGCCGGCCAACCACTTTCATGCTGTCCCTAATGCATCTATAGACCTAATCGCCCTTCTAGTAGGCTTAAGTCTACGTAGATCGCTTTTTATTGTTTTGAGTTCATATTCTAAGAATGGATACAGCTGGTGGGAACGGCTCACATTTCGTACGGCCTCTTCTAGTTTCCAGGTGGCGTTTTCATATTCTTCCATGTTAAAAACATGAATGATTCTAAATTCGCTATTCTGAACTGCCGCAATTCCCGTTTTTATTGGAATTAACTGCGAGTGCGAATAATCAAGAATGGTTGCCAATGGTTGGCATAATTGCAAGAAAAATCTGTGAATGGATATTATGATTATACTCGATACCGAAGGTAAAGAGTATATTGGGTTTGTGCAATGTCCGTCATGGTGTCCGTCCGTCTGTTCGTCTGTATGTTCGCAACTTTTTTCCACACCCTTCAAGCTAGAGACTTGAAACTTTCCAATTCTCTTTATCTATGGGATAGTAAATTAAAGTGTCCAGATGGGGGTTCTACGATAACTGGGGGGCTGGCAAATCGATAAATTTGATAACTCAAAACCGATAAATCCTCATATTTCGCACATCCTTACAGCTAGAACTACCAAATTTGGTGGGCAGATAGCTACTAGCAACCCCCAAAAAACAGCATCAAAATTTTGGAGCCACGCCCACCCATTCCGCCCCCAGCCCCCCCGCAATTTAAAGTCAAAAAAGCGTATATCTCCCACAGTTTTTTAGCTAGAGCCACCAAATTTTGTGCCAAGATAGGCGATGATGACCCCCCAAAAACTGCATCAAAAGTTTGGATGCCACGCCCACCGATACTGCTCTAGCCGCCCCCATCCACCCCAACGCTTCGTCAAAAACGGGAATGCGTGTATCTATCAGAGTTGTGGAGCTAGAGCCTCCAAATTTGGTAGAAAGCTAGCTGGTAACGACCCCAAAAAACTGCATCAAAATTTTGGAGCCACGCCCACCCATTCCGCCCCCAGCCCCCCCACATTTTGAAATCAGAAATGGCTATATCTCCCACAGTTTTTGAGCTAGAGCCACCAAATTTGGTGCCAAGATAGGTGATGATGACCCCCCAAAAACTGCATCAAAAGTTTGGATGCCACGCCCACCAATACCACCCTAGCCGTCCCCATCCAACCCAACGCTTCGTCAAAAACGGGAATGCGTGTATCTTCCAGAGTTGTGGAGCTAGAGCCACCAAATTTGGCAGGAAGATAGCTTGCAACGACCCCGAAAAACTGCATCAAAGTTTTGGAGCCACGCGCACCCCTTCCACCCCCCTTTCCCCACCTTTTACAAACTTTGAGCTAGAGTCACCAAATTTTGTATGAAGATAGCAATTGACATTCCACATAGATCTGCATCAAAAATTTGGATGCCACGCCCACCCATACCGCCCCCAGCCCCCGTTTCCCCACTTTATACAAACTTCGAGCTAGAGTCACCAAATTTGGTATGAAGATAGCAATTGACATCCCACATGGATCGGCAGCAAAAATTTGAATGCCTCGCCCACCCATACCGCCCCAAGCCCCATAGCCCCCCTTTCACCACCTTTTACATGCTTCGAGCTAGAGTCACCAAATTTGGTATGAAGGTAGCATTTGACATTCCACAAGGATCTGCAGCAAAAATTTGGATGCCACGCCCAACCATACCGCCCCCAGCCCCATAGCCCCCCTCTCCCCACCTTATACAAACTTTGAGCTAGAGTCACCAAATTTGGTATGAAGGTAGCATTTGACATTCCACAAGGATCTGCAGCAAAAATTTGAATGCCACGCCCAACCATACCGCCCCCAGCCCCCCTTTCCCCACTTTATACAAACTTTGAGCTAGAGTCACCAAATTTGTTATGAGGATAGCAATTGACATTCCACAAAGATCGGCACCAAAAATTTGGATGCAATTCCACCCATACCGCCCCCAGCCCCCCTTTCCCCACTTTATACAAACTTTGAGCTAGAGTCACCAAATTGGTAAGAAGGTAGCATTTGACATTCCACAAGGATCTGCAGCAAAAATTTGAATGCCACGCCCAACCATACCGCCCCCAGCCCCTCTTTCCCTACTTTTACAAACTTTGAGCTAGAGTCACCAAATTTGTTATGAAGATAGCAATTGACATTCCACAAAGATCTGCATCAAAAATTTGGATGCAATTCCACCCATACCGCCCCCAGCCCCCCTTTCCCCACTTTATACAAACTTCGAGCTAGAGTCACCAAATTTGGTATGAAGAAAGCAATTAACATCCCACATGGATGGGCATCAAAATTTTTAATACTGGTATCGAGTGTACCGTAGTCGGTTGCGTCCGACTGCAACGTTTCCACTTGTTTTATATTATTTCTGCGAACTATTTTTCCTGATAAAGTTTTTACTGTTGTATTTTGGTCTATTGAAACTATTTTTTTTTTATATTTAGATGTTAATTTTGAACCCAGCCTTTTATCTATTCTAACGTAAATAATTTCCCCTTTTTTATATTTTTTTATTGGCTTTCTCTTTTGGTTATGGTATGTCAAATCTTCGTTTTGTTCTTCGCTAATTTTTTTACTGGTCTGTTCTCTGGTTGTTTTCAATTCTTGTGGATCTGATATTATTTGATTTCCGAAAAATATTTCTATGGGTTTTTTCTTGGTGGTCGAGTGAATTGTCTGATTGTATTCTTGTACGGCTTTAAAAATTAAATCTTCGAAACTAGCAGTGTCGTCATCTTTTTTGAGGCATCTCATTATCTCAGTCATTGTTGAGTGAAATCTCTCTACTTGCCCGTTGCTTGTGGAAGCGTAAGGGGGTGTCGTATAAACTGTAGCCTTCAACTGATCGTTTAGCAAGAATTTGATGGCTGCTGAGTTCATTGCCTTTTCATTGTCCATAACGATTGAACGCTATCAGGATTTCCCTGAGAGGAACTTTTAGATCCTCTGATGCTTTTGATTTTACTATCTTTATTTGCGCGTACTTTGAAAATTTGTCTATTGCGGTGAGAACTACTTTTATACCCTTAACCCATAAAATGGGTAAATAAGGGTATAATGGTTTTGTGCAAAAGTATGTAACAGGCAGAAGGAAGCATCTCCGACCCTATAAAGTATATATATTCTTGATCAGCATCAACAGCCGAGACGATATAGCCATGTCCGTCTGTCCGTCTGTCTGTCCGTCTGTCCGTCTGACCGTCTGTCCGTCTGTCCGTCTGTATGAACGCGTGGATCTCAGAGACTACAAGAGCTAGAGACTTCTGATTTTGTATTTAAGTTCTCCTATACCATGAGCAGAACAAGTTTATTTCAAATTATCGATAACTATTCTGGTTTCCGATATACACATAATATCGATAACAATAAAATATCGAATTTGGAAAATCTAAAAATGAGGGTTGAAGTAATGGATAATGATAGAACTTTTCTGAAAATTTCGTCCAAATCGGTTGAGAAACACCGGAGATATTGAACTTAATCGATGGAAGCTAAGCCAGTATACCAAAGTCTTATATAAATTAAATATATTTATTGCAACTGGGTTCAGGGTATCTTCTAAACGGGCTCTCCCGACTAGAGCCTTCTTACTTGTTTTTTTCTGTAGTATACAAATCTATGTGTACGATTTGACCAGGGTATGTGGGGATTGGAGTTTTTTGAATTTCTCCTTGCTGTGGGTGCCTATCGTATTTCGCTAACTTACAGGTTTCGCACTGGTTGGCTATTGCAGTGACTTTTTTTATTAATCCGGAAAAAAAGAATTTATTTAATATTTGGATCTTATTTTCTGTTGGGTTCCTGTGTGCTCTAATATGTTCCTTTGTGATTATTTCATTTTGCTCCCCTTCTAACGGTACATCCGTTACTTGTTTCTGAGTATACCTTACTTTGTAATTATTAAAGTGCGTGGGGAATATATTTTGTATTTTTCCCATTATACTCTCGGAAGTGAGTACTCCGTTAATTAGTTTTGGATCTAATCTCTCTTTAAGTATTTTTATTAAATCGGACTCTGAGTAATTATTTTTTTTTTATAGTATGTCTATGATATTGTGGGAAGGGTATTTCAAATTTATATGACTCTTCTTCAGATATTAATAGGAAAATTTGGTTCTTAAATACATTGATTGGGACTTCCATGACTGGTATTAAATTATGTGATGAACTGTCATCACTATGAATTGACGCGGTTGTGCTGTTTATTTGCGTGTCTGTGGGGTTTCTTGAAAGTGCATCGGCCACTACGTTTGACGTGCCTGGTTTATAGTAGAGTTTGTGATTGTACTCTTCGAGGTAGCTTTTCCACCTTTTTAGCTTACCGTTATGGTTTTTGTTACTTAGGGCAAATGTCAGAGGTTGGTGATCGGTAAAGATAATCACTTTAGAGGTACCGTAAAGGTACATGCGTAGGCTATGTAGTGCCCATACTATTGCCAACATTTCTTTTTCGTTAGTGGCATAGTTTTCTTCGGTTTTTGTAAGCAAACGCGAAATGAATGTGATTGGTCTCCAGTTCTGTTCCAGAACTGCGCCAATAGCGTAATTCGAAGCGTCTGTAGTATGGTGGAACTCTTTCTTGAAATCGGGATAAGCAAGTATAACGTCTTTTGAAACTAATGTGTTTTTTATATTTTGGAAGGCTTCTAAAGCATCTTGGTCTAGAGAAACTTTAATTTTACTGGAAACGTTTTTCGAGAGTCGGCCATTCTCTCCCCTGAGTAGGTTGGTAAGTGGTTTCGCTATCTTAGCGTAATCGCAAATAAAACGTCTGTAGTAGCTACCTAAGCCTAAGAAGGCTCTCAAATCTCTCAATGTTTTAGGTACTGGGAATTGTTGCATGGCTTTTACTTTTTCGACGTTAGTTTTTACACCATCGGCCAAAATTGTAAAGCCTAGAAAATCGACTTCGGTTCTAAAGAACTCGCATTTGTCGATTTGAATTTTCATATTGGCTTTGGAAAGGGTAGAAAATATCTTCTCTAGGTTTTCCGCGTGTTCTTTTTCTGATTTACCGAAAACTATAATGTCATCTATGTAGACGTAACATCTCTTACTAACATGGTCTCTTAGGATGTCATCTAGTGCTCTCTGAAATATTGATGGGGAGTTCTTTAATCCGAAAGGTAAACGTGTGAACTCGAATTTCCCACCATTTACCGAGAAGGCTGTTTTTTCTATATCTTTATCTTTAAGTGGAATCTGGTGAAACCCGCTTTTCAAGTCTATAACGGAAAAATATTTGTTGTCACCCAATTGTGCTAAAATGTCTCCAATGTCTGGAATTGGGTATCGATCGGATATAGTTACTTTGTTTAATTTTCGGTAGTCTATAACTAATCTGTATTTCTTCTGTCCTGAAGCGTCTAGTTTTTTTGGCACTATCCACACGGGTGAGTTGTACGGTGACGTGAAGGTCATATTATGCCATCTTTTAGCAATTGTTCTATTTGTTTCTCTACTTCTGATTTTAGAGAAGCGGGGTACTGATAATGTTTACTGTATATTGGTGTATCGGACGTAGTTCTTATTTCACCTGTTACTGTTGTTGTATACGTTAGCTTTTCGTCGGGGTCAGCGAATAACTCTGCATGCGTCTCGGTCATCCGATCCATGAGTTCTTTCTGTTTCTCCGACATGTGATCTGCTCTGACTTTTATGTTATTAACGGCTTGAGTGGCCAGTTGCTTGATATTAATCTTATAATTTCCGTCTATTACCAGAACATCATTTCGGACATCGATTACAGCGTTCAGCTGTTTGAGGGTATCGTTACCCAATATACCATGAAAAGTTTTAAGAGTCGGGAGAAGGAAGAATTTAATAGGGGTTTGATCGCGTCCGAATAAACTAAGGTAGGTATGATGAGAGATTTTTGTCTGTCCTCCGACGGAATTTGCAAAAAATGATTTTTCGTTAAGTTTGGGGTTTTGTACTAATTTGGATTGGATATAATTTTGATTTGAACCTGTATCCATTAAAAATTTAAATGTTTTAATCTAAAAAATTAATATCGGCTGTGTCTACTAATTCTGTTGTATATTCTTGTTCGTTTTCGTATGGTAAAACTTCTGGTAAGTAATCTACTCCTGTTTGTTCTAGATATTCTAGATAAGCCTGTTCGTAGTCTTCTACTTGCGTATCATGCTCTTGCTCTTCTGTAACCGTTTCTGGTTCGCCTGTAGTTACATGAAATTGTCTCTGAAATTTTTGGAGTGGTCCAGTTTGACCTTGAGGTGGTGGACGCTTTCCAGTCATTGCATCCTATTCATGTAATTGAGGTGTCTTGATCGAATAGAATGATCAATGTCCATAGGCTCCGGTTTGGATTCTGGCTTTGGAGCGAATGGCCTAGGAGGCGCAGCATACGTTTGCCCTTGAGTAGGCTATTGCTGTTGGTAAGCAAATTGCGGATATATTGGTCTAGTAATTGGTTTGTTTTGGAAAGGACCTGCCATTGGCACCTGGTGTTGGTACGTAACGGAAATAAATAAAAATAAATTTTTTTTTTTTTTTTGGGTCAGCCAATACCTTTCTGTTTCTATGAAAAAATTTTTTTTTTATTATTTGTAGCAACAACAACCATCAAAGAAATTAAAAAAAAAATTTTTTTAATGACCAAGAAAAAAAAATAAAACATATTAATTAGCTGACCAAAAAAAAAAAAAAAAAATTATAAAGGTCTTTGGCTGACCAAAAAAAAAAAATATATATATATATAAAGGTCTTTGGTGACCAATATAATTTTTTGGTCAGAATAATGGTTAAATATGACCAATATAATTTTTTGGTCAGAATAATGGTTAAATATGACCAATAAAAGTTTTTGGTCAAAATAATGGTTAAATATGACCAAAATATTTCTTCTCAGTTATAATGGTTAAATGCAAGATTTTTATTTTTTTGGTTAATTTATTGAGACCATTTTGGTTCAATTTTTAAAAATAATGGTTATTATTAGTCCCTGCTTTTAACTCCAGGAAAATTTGGTACATCATGCCCTCGTTTTCTTCTTTGAAATTCTTTATTGTTCCATGTAAAATACGATGGAACTTCAAAATATAGAAGCGTTTTTGCAAACTCATCACGTGTGCATAGCTCAAAGAAGGCTAGCAAAGTGGTTTTGGGTGTAGTGCTTAATCTGTCAAGTAATTGTTGCGGATTATTGGGGTTAACATGACCATTTTCTAAATGAACAGCTAAGTGTGTAATAGACGGAAAACGTTCATGAATGGGAAAAGCAAGGATTCTCCATACCGCTTTTGAGCTACTTATATAACGGTCACTTTCGTACATATTTATTTCAATGCGTTGGTCTTCAAGAGTAAATGATGCTTGATCACTGCCCTTCTTAATATATTTACAAATGTATTTAATAGACTTTACAGAACTACAATACTCAACATTAATGTGAGCTTCAAATGTTCTCAATAGTACACAGCTATAAGGCACAACCCAACGATTATCTATGCAATTACCATTTATATTAATTGCATTACCACCATCTTCTATAGCTCTTCTACGATATAGAGGGTAACTATCTTTTCCAGTCACAGTTTCTTTAAGTAATTGTCGAGGAAACCTTTTGGTACATTTTCGATTTTTCATGCATGGCGATTTATTATTAAATGCACCGCAAGGACCATGAATCATATTTGACTTAACAATGCTAAATAAAAAAGGATCCTCATCTGCGTTTGGTATTTCGGCACAGATAATTGGATCGATTTTATCTGGTCTTATTTTATTTTCTAACCAAAGTAGAATATGTATATGTGGTAGACCCCGCTTTTGCCATTCCACAGAGTACATGAAACATTGCACGCTTCCAAACAAATAACCTTTTGTCAATAGTGACAGTAAAGCTTTAACTTTTCAATGAAAAACTCGAGCTATAATATCGTGACGATCATGCTGTTTTTGACCCGGTAATAAAACACTTTTGATGTCATATCATTGTGGATTGCAAGTGAATGTTATGAAAAGATCTGGTCGCCCATAATGGCGAACATATGTCATAGCATCTTGAGTCTTTTCATGCATATATCGTGCAGAGCTTGTAAGAGAAGATGGTAAAATTACCATCTGACCAAGTTGAGCTGTGACAACATCTTGTTGGCCTATTGCATCTTGTAGATGTATATAGCTATCTGCTCTGAGTTTCGCTTGAATGTAGCGAATATAATTTAACCTTTCTGTTTCAATTTTAGCATGCATATCAACCAAAAACTGACTTAATAGGGAACCAAAATAAATTAAATGATTTAACTCAGATTGACGAATCATTATTTTATAGCTGTCAAAGTTTAACGCAGACATAATTTTTTTGGTTCCTCCTTTTTATACTCGATACCGAAGGTAAAGAGTATATTGGGTTTGTGCAATGTCCGTCATGGTGTCTGTCCGTCTGTCCGTCCGTCCGTCTGTCCGTCTGTCCGTCCGTATGTGTGCAAGTTTTTTCCACACCCTTCAAGCTACGGACTTGAAACTTTCCAATTCTCTTTATCTATGGGATAGTAAATTAAAGTGTCAAGATTGGGGTTCTACGATAACTGGGGGGCTGGCAAATCGATAAATTCGATAACTCAAAAACGATAAATCCGCATATTTCACACACCCTTACAGCTAGAACTACCAAATTTGGTAAGAAGATAGCTACTAGCAACCCCCAATAAACTGCATCAAAAATTTTGGAGCCACGCCCCCCCATTCCACCCCCAGACCCACCGCATTTTAAAGTCAAAAAAGCCTATATCTCCCACAGTTTTTGAGCTAGAGCCACCAAATTTGGTGCCAAGATAGCTGATGATGACCCCCCCAACAACAGCACCAAAAGTTTGGATGCCACGCCCACCAATACCGCCCTAGCCACCCCCAGGTGCCCCAACGCTTCGTAAAAAACGGGAATGCGTGTATCTTCCAGAGTTGTGGAGCTAGAGCCACCAAATTTGGTAGGAAGATAGCTGGTAACGACCCCAAAAGAACTGCATCAAAGTTTTGGAGCCACGCCCACCCATCCCGCCCCCAGCCATCCCGCATTTAGAAATCAGAAAAGCCTATATCTCCCACAGTTTTTTAGCTAGAGTCACCAAATTTGGTGCCAAGATAGATGATGATGACCCCCCAAAAACTGCATCAAAAGTTTGGATGCCACGCCCACCAATAACGCCCTAGCCACCCCCATCTGCCCCAACGCTTCGTCAGAAACGGGAATGCGTGTATATTCCAGAGTAGTGGACCTAGAGCCACCAAATTTGGTAGGAAGATAGCTGGCAACGACCCCCAACAATCTGCATCAAAGTTTTGGGGCCTAGCCCATCCATTCCGCCCCCCTTTCCCCACCTTATACAAACTTTGAACTAGAATCACCAAATTTGGTATGAAGGTAGCATTTGACATTCCACAAGGATCTGCAGCAATAATTTGGATGCCACGCCCAAACATAGCGCCTCCAGCCCCCATATCCCCACTTTATACAAACTTCGAGCTAGAGTCACCAAATTTGGTATGAAGAGAGCAATTGACATCCCACATGGATCGGCAGTAAAAATTTGAATGCCACGCACACCCATACCGCCCCAAGCCCCATAGCCCCCCTTTCACCACCTTTTACATGCTTCGAGCTAGAGTCACCAAATTTGGTATGAAGGTAGCAATTGACATTCCACAAGGATCTGCAGCAAAAATTTGGATGCCACGCCCAACCATACCGCCCGCAGCCCCCCTTTCCCCACTTTATACCTACTTTGAGCTAGAGTCACCAAATTTGGTATGAAGGTAGCATTTGACGTTCCACAAGGATCTGCAGCAAAAATTTGGATGCCACGCCCAACCATACCGCCCGCAGCCCCCCTTTCCCCACTTTATACAAACTTCGAGCTAGAGTCACCAAATTTGGTATGAAGATAGCAATTGACATCCCACATAGATCGGCACCAAAAATTTGAATACCACGCCCAACCATACCGCCCGCAGCCCCCCTTTCCCCACATTATACAAACTTCGAGCTAGAGTCACCAAATTTGGTATGAAGATAGCAATTGACATCCCACATAGATCGGCACCAAAAATTTGAATACCACGCCCAACCATACCGCCCCCAGCCCCCCTTTCCCCACTTTTTTAAACTTTGAGCTAGAGTCACCAAATTTGGTATGAAGGTAGCATTTGACGTTCCACAAGGATCTGCAGCAAAAATTTGGATGCCACGCCCAACCATACCGCCCGCAGCCCCCCTTTCCCCACATTATACAAACTTCGAGCTAGAGTCACCAAATTTTGTATGAAGATAGCAATTGACATCCCACATAGATCGGCACCAAAAATTTGAATACCACGCCCAACCATACCGCCCGCAGCCCCCCTTTCCCCACATTATACAAACTTCGAGCTAGAGTCACCAAATTTGGTATGAAGAGAACAATTGACATCCCACATGGATCGGCAGCAAAAATTTGAAAGACACGCCCACCCATACCGCCCCAAGCCCCATAGCCCCCCTTTCACCACCTTTTACATGCTTCGAGCTAGAGTCACCAAATTTGGTATGAAGGTAGCATTTGACATTCCACAAGGATCTGCAGCAAAAATTTGGATGCCACGCCCAACCATACCGCCCGCAGCCCCCCTTTCCCCACTTTATACAAACTTTGAGCTAGAGTCACCAAATTTGGGATGAAGGTAGCATTTGACGTTCCACAAGGATCTGCAGCAAAAATTTGGATGCCACGCCCAACCATACCGCCCGCAGCCCCCCTTTCCCACATTATACAAACTTCGAGCTAGAGTCACCAAATTTGGTATGAAGATAGCAATTGACATCCCACATAGATCGGCACCAAAAATTTGAATACCACGCCCAACCATACCGCCCGCAGCCCCCCTTTCCCCACTTTATACAAACTTTGAGCTAGAGTCACCAAATTTGGTATGAAAATAGCATTTGACATTCCACAAGGATCTGCAGCAAAAATTTGGATGCCACGCCCAACCATACCGCCCGCAGCCCCCCTTTCCCCACTTTATACAAACTTCGAGCTAGAGTCACCAAATTTGGTATGAAGATAGCAATTGACATCCCACATAGATCGGCACCAAAAATTTGAATACCACGCCCAACCATACCGCCCGCAGCCCCCCTTTCTACACTATATACAAACTTCGAGCTAGAGTCACCAAATTTGGTATGAAGATAGCAATTGACATCCCACATAGATCGGCACCAAAAATTTGAATACCACGCCCAACCATACCGCCCTCAGCCCCCCTTTCCCCACTTTTACAAACTTTGAGCTAGAGTCACCAAATTTGTTATGAAGGTAGCATTTGACATTCCACAAGGACCTGCAGCAAAAATTTGGATGCCACGCCCAACCATACCGCCCCCAGCCCCCCTTTCCCACATTATACAAACTTCGAGCTAGAGTCACCAAATTTGGTATGAAGATAGCAATTGACATCCCACATAGATCGGCACCAAAAATTTGAATACCACGCCCAACCATACCGCCCGCAGCCCCCCTTTCCCCACTTTATACAAACTTTGAGCTAGAGTCACCAAATTTGGTATGAAAATAGCATTTGACATTCCACAAGGATCTGCAGCAAAAATTTGGATGCCACGCCCAACCATACCGCCCGCAGCCCCCCTTTCCCCACTTTATACAAACTTCGAGCTAGAGTCACCAAATTTGGTATGAAGATAGCAATTGACATCCCACATAGATCGGCACCAAAAATTTGAATACCACGCCCAACCATACCGCCCGCAGCCCCCCTTTCTACACTTTATACAAACTTCGAGCTAGAGTCACCAAATTTGGTATGAAGATAGCAATTGACATCCCACATAGATCGGCACCAAAAATTTGAATACCACGCCCAACCATACCGCCCTCAGCCCCCCTTTCCCCACTTTTACAAACTTTGAGCTAGAGTCACCAAATTTGTTATGAAGGTAGCATTTGACATTCCACAAGGACCTGCAGCAAAAATTTGGATGCCACGCCCAACCATACCGCCCCCAGCCCCCCTTTCCCCACTTTATACAAACTTCGAGCTAGAGTCACCAAATTTGGTATGTAGAGAGCAATTGACATCCCACATGGATCGGCAGCAAAAATTTGAAAGCCACGCCCACCCATACCGCCCCAAGCCCCATAGCCCCCCTTTCACCACCTTTTACATGCTTCGAGCTAGAGTCACCAAATTTGGTATGAAGGTAGCATTTGACATTCCACAAGGATCTGCAGCAAAAATTTGGATGCCACGCCCAACCATACCGCCCGCAGCCCTCCTTTCCCACTTTATACAAACTTTGAGCTAGAGTCACCAAATTTGGTATGAAGGTAGCATTTGACGTTCCACAAGGATCTGCAGCAAAAATTTGGATGCCACGCCCAACCATACCGCCCGCAGCCCCCCTTTCCCCACTTTATACAAACTTTGAGCTAGAGTCACCAAATTTGGTATGAAGATAGCAATTGACATCCCACATAGATCGGCACCAAAAATTTGAATACCACGCCCAACCATACCGCCCGCAGCCCCCCTTTCCCCACTTTATACAAACTTCGAGCTAGAGTCACCAAATTTGGTATGAAGATAGCAATTGACATCCCACATAGATCGGTACCAATAATTTGAATACCGCGCCCAACCATACCGCCCCCAGCCACCCTTTCAGCAATTTATACAAACTTCGAGCTAGAGTCACCAAATTTGGTATGAAGGTAGCATTTGACATTCCACAAGGATCTGCAGCAAAAATTTGGATGCCACGCCCAACCATACCGCCCGCAGCCCCCCTTTCCCCACTTTATACAAACTTCGAGCTAGAGTCACCAAATTTGGTATGAAGGTAGCATTTGACATTCCACAAGGATCTGCAGCAACTATTTGGATGCCACGCCCAAGAATACCGCCCGCAGCCCCCCTTTCCCCACTTTATACAAACTTCGAGCTAGAGTCACCAAATTTGGTATGAAGATAGCAATTGACATCCCACATAGATCGGCACCAAAAATTTGAATACCACGCCCAACCATACCGCCCCCAGCCCCCCTTTCCCCACTTTTACAAACTTTGGGCTGGAGTCACCAAATTTGTTATGAAGGTAGCATTTGACATTCCACAAGGATCTGCAGCAAAAATTTGGATGCCACGCCCAACCATACCGCCCGCAGCCCCCCTTACACCACCTTTTACATGCTTCGAGCTAGAGTCACCGAATTTGGTATGAAGGTAGCATTTGACTTTCCACAAGGATCTGCAGCAAAAATTTGGATGCCACGCCCAACCATACCGCCCGCAGCCCCCTTACACCACCTTTTACATGCTTCGAGCTAGAGTCACCAAATTTGGTATGAAGGTAGCATTTGACATTCCACAAGGATCTGCAGCAAAAATTTGGATGCCACGCCCAACCATACCGCCCGCAGCCCCCTTACACCACCTTTTACATGCTTCGAGCTAGAGTCACCAAATTTGGTATGAAGGTAGCATTTGACATTCCACAAGGATCTGCAGCAAAAATTTGGATGCCACGCCCAACCATACCGCCCACAGCCCCCCTTTCCCCACTTTATAAAAACTTCGAGCTAGAGTCACCAAATTTGGTATGAAGGTAGCATTTGACATTCCACAAGGATCTGCAGCAAAAATTTGGATGCCACGCCCAACCATACCGCCCGCAGCCCCCCTTTCACCACTTTATACAAACTTCGAGCTAGAGTCACCAAATTTGGTATGAAGATAGCAATTGACATCCCACATAGATCGGCACCAAAAATTTGAATACCACGCCCAACCATACCGCCCCCAGCCCCCCTTTCCCCACTTTTACAAACTTTGAGCTAGAGTCACCAAATTTGTTATGAAGGTAGCATTTGACATTCCACAAGGATCTGCAGCAAAAATTTGGATGCCACGCCCAACCATACCGCCCGCAGCCCCCCTTACACCACCTTTTACATGCTTCGAGCTAGAGTCACCGAATTTGGTATGAAGGTAGCATTTGACTTTCCACAAGGATCTGCAGCAAAAATTTGGATGCCACGCCCAACCATACCGCCCGCAGCCCCCCTTTCCCCACTTTTAAAAACTTTGAGCTAGAGTCACCAAATTTGTTATGAAGGTAGCATTTGACATTCCACAAAGATCTGCATCAAAAATTTGGATGCCACGCCCAACCATACCGCCCACAGCCCCCCTTTCCCCACTTTATACAAACTTTGAGCTAGAGTCACCAAATTTGGTATGAAGGTAGCATTTGACATTCCACAAGGATCTGCAGCAAAAATTTGGATGCCACGCCCAACCATACCGCCCGCAGCCCCCCTTTCCCCACTTTATACAAACTTCGAGCTAGAGTCACCAAATTTGGTATGAAGGTAGCATTTGACATTCCACAAGGATCTGCAGCAAAAATTTGGATGCCACGCCCAACCATACCGCCCGCAGCCCCCCTTTCCCCACTTTATACACACTTCGAGCTAGAGTCACCAAATTTGGTATGAAGATAGCAATTGACATCCCACATAGATCGGCACCAAAAATTTGAATACCACGCCCAACCATACCGCCCCCAGCCCCCCTTTCCCCACTTTTACAAACTTTGAGCTAGAGTCACCAAATTTGGTATGAAGAGAGCATTTGACATCCCACATGGATCGGAAGCAAAAATTTGAATGCCACGCCCACCCATACCGCCCCAAGCCCCATAGCCTCCCTCTCACCACCTTTTACATGCTTCGAACTAGAGTCACCAAATTTGGTATGAAGGTAGCATTTGACATTCCACAAGGATCTGCAGCAAAAATTTGGATGCCACGCCCAACCATACCGCCCGCAGCCCCCCTTTCCCCACTTTATACAAACTTCGAGCTAGAGTCACCAAATTTGGTATGAAGATAGCAATTGACATTCCACATAGATCTGCACCAAAAATGTGAATGCCACGCCCAACCATACCGCCCCCAGTCCCCCTTTCCCCACTTTTACAAACTTTGAGCTAGAGTCACCAAATTTGGTATGAAGATAGCAATTGACATCCCACATGGATGGGCATCAAAATTTTGAATACTGGTATCGAGTATACCGCAGTCGGTTGCGTCCGACTGCAACGTTTCCACTTGTTTATTAATGGATTCCATTGTGGTATATTCACTGAATAGCCATCTTCGCCATAAGGAAATAGCAAAGGGTACTGTAGGGCATCGTATGATCGATGCACCTCACTTATACGATGTAATTTATTATTATGACTTTCAATAATAATATCGCGCTTTTCAAATTGCTGACCAACAAAAACTATATCTACTTCGCTTGATTGAGGTGCATTGTAAAGCCCTTTGTGAGCACCAGCGGGTGTTCGATCAGCATGTATAACCAATTTATAGTATTTAGTACTTGTTGGTATTTTATTGAGACCCATTTTTAGATCTTTAACATAACGATTATGCTGATGAAACATGCATTGAAGATCCTGTACTACGCTACAATCAACATTTGAAATATTTTTGCAACATAGTTGAGCTTCCTTTTCATCAGAAACTGCATTTCTTCATTTGGCAAAGGTCGGACACTACCAATTAAGTGATACACTTGTCCTTGGACTTAAAGGTTGACCAACTTTCATTTTTTCATAATTTTTGTACTACCAAAAGAAGTCATTTGAAAGCAGCTGTTATACTTTCTTATACGATCAATGAAATGATCATGCTTGGGATGTCCACCAATTATTAAGCTTTTAAGTGGATCAGGCAAACTTTCATTTTGTGAAAGTTTAACTTTTCTTGCCTTGCAACAGATACCCATAGGCTCATTTTTCAATTCTAAAGCATTACAATGTTTGCATATCAAATTCATAATTTTATCTGACTTGTAAGCTATTTCAAAATCATAGTTTAAGCCAGAAATGGCTTTAACACTCCATGCATGCAAACGCCTTTCTTGACGTGCATCAAGATTATTAGCCTGATGTCTTCTCACTGCAACTCTATGAGCTTCAGGATTATTAGCCTGATCTCTTCTCACTACAACTCTAATAACATCAGGATTATTAACACGATATCTTTTTGAAGCTTCTATGCGCTTAGCCTTATTGATATAACTATTTTTTTTAAATTAACGTTATTTTTACCTTTTTTTCTGTTTTGCCGGTGAATCGACTACGTCTTTTAACAGGATTTTTAACATTTTCAGTTATAGTGTGTAACTTATACATTTACTTGACGTATCAGAATCTTGAGTTAATACTTTCTCTAAAGGAGTATAATGGACCGGTAAAACGCAATCTTTTTACAGGATGCATATTATTTCCGAACGCTTGTAATAAATTTCCATTCTGAAAAACTGGAAAATTTACAGCATAAATTTCTGCTGCTGCTTGAAGCTCACATGCAGTACCATAAGTATATGAGTATGACATATCGCACTCATATTGTTCAGAAGAGCTTTAACACTCTCCATTTAAGTTTTGCTGAAGCAAGCAAAAGTTTCCCAGTTGGTTACAACATGTTCAACAATATTTTGGCGTATGGTGCCATGGAAGCCTTGCCTACAAAATAAAAGGTAGGAAATAGATCTAAAAAGGCGGGCTCCATCACCAATTATGTTAACAACTGAATGCGGCACCAAAACACCACTAATATCTAAAGCTTCAATAGACATATTTTAATTTGGCTGTGAGTCAATTGACTTCACTGTAAAACGATTGTTACAACGTTACAGTGTCTATACGTAAGTATAGAATTCAATAAAATTTAATATACCAACTTATATTAATTTAATAGAATATTCATGCTGCTTAGTTTTATTTGATTTTTAAATGCACTTAAGCAGCGTCCATATAACTATTATATAATATGCAAAATAGAAGACAACTATATATAATGTTGCTTCAATTATTAAGTCGAAAATAGACTTAATTTTCTTGTGTTTAAAAAACAACAAAAGAAATTAAAATACGTTGATCGTTATTTAAATATTTAAATAATAGCAATTCAATTTTATTATAACTTATCATAAAATACGTATTTAAAATGAACTTATATATGTATATACGTAATTTTAAAGGAATGTATGTATAGTATATAATACGAAAATCAGAATATTGAAAAACTCACTGATTCAAAAAGTAACTTTCGATTTTATTATTATCCTTAATATAAACAATATTAAAAAATTCACTGAAACGAAAAGTTACTTTTTTTGTTCACATTAAATATGAACTAAAATGCATAACCAATTCTCTTACCATTGTATGTAAAAACATAATGTTGGAAAGAGCACTACAGTTATTCCTCTAAGCAGCAGATCCCGAGCTACAACGCTTGCACTTAAGAGCTAGGTATGGGTGGTGCAAATTAGGCAGTGCAATTCCTTAAACAGCAGCCTCTTAGTTATGGTTAGCTTAGCTTAGTGAGTGCGGAGGAGATAGGGATATTAAGATTTATGTTTGAAAATAAAATCGAGAGTGAACGTAAATGAGCAACAACAAAGGAGCATGATCGGAGCGAGATTTCAAATTATCTGATTATCATTAGAGCAACACGCGCGCTTGTGTGAACGCCCTTTGCTTATTCGAAATTGTATATCAATAATAATATATCAATAATGTTAGTGTGTTACGTTTTTTCTAAGTTATATTAGCAGCAAGAAGGCGAATCCACCCCCATAACATATTCTGGTGTGGGAAATTTTTCTGGACGCACCAAGTTTTGTTATGTTGTTGTTGTTTTTTAAAATCAATGACACTAACCAAAAGTAGCAGTGCGGGCCCAACAACAACACTTACAACAACAACAACAAACGCTCCTTGGGTCGTAAATCAATTGTCAAAGCCACACAAATTTGAAAAAAAAAATATTTGCACTGTGCGTGGTGATACATGTACATAAAATTATGAAAATTATTTTCAAGCGCATTGTTCACTTAATTGTGTATGCACTTATTCATTAAGAAGCGGAAATCCGTTTCTTTTTTGCAAGTGTAAGAACCTTTTTTTTATGACTTTGCTTGTGCGACGCGAAGGCGTCACTGCGCATTTGTTTTGTTTTTGTATTCTCGCTCGCGATCAAACCCTCAGCTTGTGCGACAATCATACGACAGTAGTGGAATGGGTACTTGTTGTAATTGTAACTTGTTTTTTAAAATGGCTAAAAAGTGCTCCAAATCGTATGGGAAGTACTTGAAGGAGCTGTCCAAATAAAAATTCCCTTCTTAGTGCTCACCTCCTACCTGCATGGAAAATTGTGTGAAAATTTCAGCCTTCTAGCTCTTTTCGTTTAGGCTGTGGCTCTTCCATTATCATCAGGACAAACTCTTTTATATATATATATATGTATATGCATATGTATATGTATATGTATATGTATATGTATATGTATATGTATATGTATATGTATATGTATATGTATATGTATATGTCTATGTATATGTATATGTATATGTATATGTATATGTATATGTATATGTATATGTATATGTATATGTATATGTATATGTATATGTATATGTATATGTATATGTATATGTATATGTATATGTATATGTATATGTATATGTATATGTATATGTATATGTATATGTATATGTATATGTATATGTATATGTATATGTATATGTATATGTATATGTATATGTATATGTATATGTATATGTATATGTATATAAATATGTATATGTATATGTATTTGTATATGTATATGTCTATGTATATGTATATGTATATGTATATGTATATGTATATGTATATGTATATGTATATGTATATGTATATGTATATGTATATGTATATGTATGTATATGTATATGTATATGTATATGTATATGTATATGTATATGTATATGTATACGTATATGTATATGTATATGTATATGTATATGTATATGTATATGTATATGTATATGTATATGTATATGTATATGTATATGTATATGTATATGTATATGTATATGTATATGTATATGTATATGTATATGTATATGTATATGTATATGTATATGTATATGTATAAGTATATGTATATGTATATGAATATGTATATGTATTTGTATATGTTTGTTTGTGTGTGTGTGTATGTGTACATATTGTATTTTTGCATTAGAAGGGGCCTGCTGAATTGCAATGTAAATTATATTTTAACACAACGAGAATAAAGCTATACTCGAGACATTAATTATTTAATAATATTGCTGAAAAAATGTTAGCAAAAATGTACATAAACAAATAAATAAATTTTTTCTTCCATGCACATACAGGAATGGCTACTGAGGATGACGAACAGTTAAAAGACCTTCTAATCGCATTCAATTTGGAAAAAATATTCTTTGATCTAATATTTTGTTGGTGAACCTTTTCGCGATTTTAAAATAATATCCAGTTTTAATAAAAGTCCAAATTTAATATTTGTAGCTCATGATGTGACTTATCACTCACTAAAATATATATCTGTATATCATATAAACGTGGCCATATCAAGAGCTGAATTTCGCAAAATATTGTTTATTTGGTGAAAGAAAAGAGGAAAAATTACAAGTATTTTATTTAACTAAAATTTTGTTTATATTCAGTTTAATATTGACGATATCACAATCTCAACCACGTCTAAAGTAAAAACCTGTTTATAAGTACGTTAGCACCAAGTTAAGCGGATGAGCTGGCTTTGGCATCAACCTTATAAACATTAAAATTGAATATTAATTTATTTATCCACAACTTTAGAATGTTGCACATATTATTCAAAATTGTTCCAAATGCAATGCATTATCAAGGTACTATGCGACGAAGCAAAAATTGATTCTATAAAAACTTGCGTCTTACCTGGTATCGTAAATCAAATAGTTGAAATTTTTTTAAAAAGATATGTTTTTGATTGGGACAAAGTTCTAAATAAACAAGTGGAAACGTTGCAGTCGGACGCAACCGACTGCGGTATACTCGATACCAGTATTAAAAATTTTGATGCCCATCCATGTGGGATGTCAATTGCTATCTTCATACCAAATTTGGTGACTCTAGCTCAAAGTTTGTATAAAGTGGGGAAAGGGGGGCTGGGGGCGGTATGGGTGGAATTGCATCCAAATTTTTGATGCAGATCTTTGTGGAATGTCAATTGCTACCTGCATACCAAATTTGGTGACTCTAGCTCAAAGTTTGTATAAAGTGGGGAAATGGGGGCTGGTGGCGGTATGGTTGGGCGTGGCATCCAAATTTTTGCTGCAGATCCTTGTGGAATGTCAAATGCTACCTTCATACCAAATTTGGTGACTCTAGCTCAAAGTTTGTATAAGGTGGGGAAAGGGGGGCGGAATGGATGGGCTAGGCTCCAAAACTTTGATGCAGATTGTTGGGGGTCGTTGCCAGCTATATTCCTACCAAATTTGGTGGCTCTAGCTCCACTACTCTGGAATATACACGCATTCCCGTTTTTGACGAAGCGTTGGGGCAGATGGGGGTGGCTAGGGCGGTATTGGTGGGCGTGGCATCCAAACTTTTGATGCAGTTTTTTGAGGCCATAATCAGCTAAATTGGCACCAAATTTGGTGGCTCTAGCTCAAAAACTGTGGGAGATATAGGCTTATTTGACTTTAAAATGCGGGGGGTTTGGGGGCGGAATGGGGGGGCGTGGCTCCAAAACTTTGATACAGTTCTTTTGGGGTCGTTACCAGCTATATTCCTACCAAATTCGCTGGCTCTAGCTCCACAAATCTGGAAGATACACGCATTCCCGTTTTTGACGAAGCGTTGGGGCATCTGGGGGCGGCTACGGCGGTATTGGTGGGCGTGGCATCCAAACTTTTGGTGCAGTTTTTGGGGGGTCATCATCAGCTAAATTGGTACCAAATTTGGTGGCTCTAGCTCAAAAACTGTGGGAGATATAGGCTTATTTGACTTTAAAATTCGGGGGGTCTGGGGGCGGAATGGGGGGGCGTGGCTCCAAAATTATTGATGCAGTTTTTTGGGGGTTGCTAGTAGCTATCTTCTTACCAAATTTGGTAGTTCTAGCTGTAAGGGTGTGTGAAATATGCGGATTTATCGTTTTTGAGTTATCGAATTTATCGATTTGCCAGCCCCCCAGTTATCGTAGAACCCCCATCTTGACACTTTAATTTACTTTCCCATAGATAAAGAGAATTGGAAAGTTTCATGTCTCTAGCTTGAAGGGTGTGGAAAAAACTTGCATACATACGGACGGACAGACGGACAGACACCATGACGGACATTGCACAAAACCAATATACTCTTTACCTTCGGTATCGAGTATAGTAAGTAAAATTTTATCAATAGCGTTGTCACATCAATACTTTTTAAGTCAATGGCCCAAATACGCGGATAGTCGAGCAGTCGATTTAGTTAGTAAAATTATAATAACAAATTTAGACAAACTCTTAAAATACTTTTAATTTTTCAGATAAACTTCGAACATGGGACACTTTTTAGTAGAAAATGATGGTTTATTATAAAACAAATGTTCACAACGAAAAATGCAAAAATTATTTTTGCGCAATAGGAACTTGCAGTAAATATTGGTAATAAAAAAATTATTTTTTAAATCGTTGTCTAACAAGACTTTAAAACACATTTTTTTTTTTATTTCTTTTAACCTTTCTGTGACAATATTTTCGTCTGATTATATTTTGACAAGCTTGCTGCTTTCTGTCGTACCTAAAAACTAGACATCTATATGAATGGAATCAAAACGGCAAATGAAACATTAGTGCTGAAACTATTTGCACGTTTTTGGGTATAGTGGTACAGTGAATACTATATATAGTGAATTCCAATTTTTATGCATTCATTAAAATAGGAACAGCAATGTTCCTACTCCAATGTTTGCGTGCACATAAAAAATCGTATGCTATGCACAACGTCGCTGTGCAATCGCCCCAGTAGTGCTTCGGAGCAATCACTGAGAGCTCCAGGAGGCCTCCTTTGCGAGGTTTGGAGAACTCCCTATTACTCCCTATACTCGTGTGTAAATACACGTAAAATCGACTAATAGCTTTTTACATTGCGTGTCATTGGAAGGGAGTAGTCCCATAATCTCCCAAAGGAGCAATAGAAGAGATTTCCTATAATCTCCCAAAGGAGCAATAGAAGAGATCTCCTGTTAACCTCCTTATAGAGCAATAGAAGAGATCTCCTGTTAACCTCCTTATAGAGCAATAAAAGAGATTTCCCTTTAACCTCCCTGTAGAGCAATAGAAGAGATCTCCTTTTCTACGAGAGAAAAAAATATTTTTAAAATATTTAATAGTTAAATGTTATTTTATTCGCATTTTTTAATCTATAAGTTTTGCGATAGAAAGCAGCTTTTTAAGCTAAGAGTTTTTTAATATTATTTACGAAATCTTCGAACGTCATTGTATCATCTTTAATTGCATCTAAAAAGGAAAAAAAGGATCAATTTTATAAGTTACCGAACATAAATATCACAACACTTTCAGTTTCTGCATCATTTGCATCATTTTGATCTGTTGAATCTGTTGAATCTATAGGAATCTAATTTTTTTTAAAAGGCGTTTGAAATGCCTTTTTGAATAAAAATTATCACACATATTACTTTTGAGTTTAAATGATGCACTCTGTTCAAAAACCACACTTCAATTGACAATTTTATTGAAGCACAAGAAGAATGTGCAGCCAAACGAAGAAACAAAAAAGAGAAATGACGGCATTAAACAGTTAAAAAAAAATATTCAAATCTCTCTTATACCTCCAAAGTGAGCAATAAAGGAGATTTAACAGTATTTATTTTCTTAAGAACGAAATTACGTAGATAATTTTTAACAAATCTCTCTTATTGCTCGCTTCGGAGGAATGAAGGAGAAAAATATTAACAAATCTCCCTTATTGCTCCGAAAAAAGACATAGGCGAGTAATCACTCGTTCCTCCTGTAGGGAGATCTCGCTTTAAGTACTACTGGGGCTGTACACAACCACTACTAGTGTATAGTAGTGTGCAGAGCGTGTTTAACGTTACCCAAAGTATGTACATAAACACACGTTCTATACGTAAAATTATTATTATTTATTGGATATATTCCTAGTGCTACAAGTATTGCTACTTTTATCTTAATGCACTAGTCACAATTAGCTTTTTATACTCGATACCGAAGGTAAAGAGTATATTGGTTTTGTGCAATGTCCGTCATGGTGTCTGTCCGTCTGTCCGTCCGTATGGTTGCAAGTTTTTTCCACACCCTTCAAGCTAGAGACTTGAAACTTTCCAATTCTCTTTATCTATGGGATAGTAAATTAAAGTGTCAAGATGGGGGTTCTACGATAACTGGGGGGCTGGCAAATCGATAAATTCGATAACTCAAAACCGATAAATCCACATATTTCGCACATCCTTACAGCTAGAACTACCAAATTTGGTAAGAAGATAGCTACTATCAACCCCCAAACAACTGCATCAAAAATTTTGGAGCCACGCTCACCCATCCCGCCCCCAGCCCCCCGCATTTAGAAATCAGAAAAGCCTATATCTCCCACAGTTTTTTAGCTAGAGTCACCAAATTTGGTGCCAAGATAGATGATGATGACCCCCCAAAAACTGCATCAAAAGTTTGGATGCCACGCCCACCAATACCGTCCTAGCCACCCCCATCTGCCCCAACGCTTCGTCAAAAACGGGAATGCGTGTATATTCCAGAGTAGTGGAGCTAGAGCCACAAAATTTGGTAGGAAGATAGCTGGCAACGACCCCCAACAATCTGCATCAAAGTTTTGGGGCCTAGCCCATCCATTCCTCCCCCCTTTCCCTAACTTATACAAATTTTGAGCTAGAGTCACCAACTTTGGTATGAAGGTAGCATTTGACATTCCACAAGGATCTGCAGCAAAAATTTGGATGCCACGCCCAACCATACTGCCCCCAGCCCCCCTTTCCCCACTTTATACAAACTTCGAGCTAGAGTCACCAAATTTGGTATGACGAGAGCAATTGACATCCCACATGGATCGGCAGCAGAAATTTGAATGCCACGCCCACCCATACCGCCCCAAGCCCCATAGCATCAAAGTTTTGGGGCCTAGCCCATCCATTCCTCCCCCCTTTCCCTAACTTATACAAATTTTGAGCTAGAGTCACCAACTTTGGTATGAAGGTAGCATTTGACATTCCACAAGGATCTGCAGCAACTATTTGGATGCCACGCCCAACCATACCGCCCGCAGCCCCCCTTTCCCCACTTTATACAAACTTTGAGCTAGAGTCACCAAATTTGGTATGAAGGTAGCATTTGACATTCCACAAGGATCTGCAGCAAAAATTTGGATGCCACGCCCAACCATACCGCCCCCAGCCCCCCTTTCCCCACTTTATACAAACTTCGAGCTAGAGTCACCAAATTTGGTATGAAGATAGCAATTAACATCCCACATGGATGGGCATCAAAATTTCTAATACTGGTATCGAGTGTACCGCAGTCGGTTGCGTCCGACTGCAACGATTCCACTTGTTTAAGTTTACATTGATTAGACATGTCCATGGTAGAGTACTTAATCCTAGTATAAATTTATTAGAAACTAGAACAATTTCATTAAATTTTTGTTATCTTATATGTATACTTTTAATTATTATTATGTATTTTTATCTCAATTTTCATATTATTATAATTGTTTATTTTAATAGCTGTTAATATGTAGTTATGATCTAAGGCGTGCTTTTAACTTCTCTTTGAAATGAGGTGTGCTTGTGGTATTTTTTAAATCGGGTGGCAACTGGTTCCAAAGTCGAACAGCAAAGACATAAAACTGTCTATCAGAACTAGCGAGTTTTGTTCTTAGACTAACAAGGTTGTTTACTCTATGAGACGCAGTAAATCTTAAGAGGTCATACAAATAGTCAGGATTTTTACTGTAAATTATTTTATGGAGAAACAGAAGAATTTTAAGGTTAATTATATCTACGAGATCTAGGTCAAATAACTTATGCGCGAAGTTCGATACATGGTCAGTTCTTTTTAAGTCAAAAACATATCTAGCAATATTGTTAAAAGTAACCCTAATCTTATTAAAGCTAGCTGAGTCGCATTTGCCATAAATTTCAATCCCATAAAACAGAATTGGTGCTACCATTGTTTTTGCAATCATTGTTTTAATGTTAACCGGTAAATATTTTTGAGTTAACGATAGTTGTCTAAGAACTCCATAGGTTTTTCCTATATGCTTTGTTAACCTGATCGCTCCATGTCAAGGTATTATTGAAAGTTATGCCTAGATTTTCAGCCCTATCCACAAAACTTATGCTTTTATTATCTTTATTTAGCTTGGTTAAATTTTCTGTTCTCAGGTACTTTTTGTATATAACTAGACACTTAGATTTAGAAGGATTATTACACAAACCATTTTTCTTTGCCCACTCACTTACATTAAAAAGTTCATCATTGCACACTAGAATACATTCATTTATTTGGCTAATGAGACGACTCACATATATTTGCACATCATCGGCATACATATGGACTTCACATTTAGACAGGACACTTGGCAGATCAGCGGCCCCAAAATCGAACCTTGCGGGACACCACATGATACTGTTAATAAGCTTGACTGTTTGTTAGGGGTTACTACGGCTTGTTTTCTATTACTTAAATAGGAGGACATTAGTGTGACAGCTGTTTGCGTGAAATTGTACATCTTTCTTAGCTTTGTCAATAGAACTTCGTGGTTTACAGTGTCAAAAGCTTTGCTATAGTCAAGTAGTGTAAGCAGCGTAGCGTCACTGTTATCCATTTTAGCTCGAATATCATCTACTATTTTTATACTCGATACCGAAGGAAAAGAGTATATTGGGTTTGTGCAATGTCCGTCATGGTGTCTGTCCGTCTGTCCGTCTGTCTGTCTGTCCGTCTGTCCGTCTGTATGAACGCAAGTTTTTTCCACACCCTTCAAGCTAGAGACTTGAAACTTTTCAATTCTCTTTATCTATGGGATAGTAAATTAAAGTGTCAAGATTGGGGTTCTACGATAACTGGGGGGCTGGCAAATCGATAAATTCGATAACTCAAAAACGATAAATCCGCATATTTCACACACCCTTACAGCTAGAAGTACCAAATTTGGTAAGAAGATAGCTACTAGCAACCCCCAAAAAACTGCATCAAAAATTTTGGAGCCACGCCCCCCCATTCCGCCCCCAGCCCCCCCGCAATTTAAAGTCAAAAAAGCGTATATCTCCCACAGTTTTTGAGCTAGAGCCACCAAATTTGGTGCTATGATAGGTTATGATGACCCCCAAAAAACTGCATCTAAAGTTTGGATGCCAAGCCCACCAATACCGCCCTAGCCGCCCCCAGCTGCCCCAACGCTTCGTCAAAAACGAGAATGCGTGTATCTTCCAGATTTGTGGAGCTAGAGCCACCAAATTTGGTAGGAAGATAGCTGGTAATGAACCCCAAAAAACTGCATCAAAGTTTTGGAGTCACGCCCACCCATTCCGCACCCAGCCCCCCCGCATTTCAAAATCAGAAAAGCTTATATCTCCCACAGTTTTTGAGCTAGAGTCACCAAATTTGGTGCCAAGATAGGTGATGAGGACCCCCCAAAAACTGCATTAAAAGTTTGGATGCCACGCCCACCAATACCACCCTAGCCGCCCCCCAATGCCCCAACGCTTCGTCAAAAACGAGAATGCGTGTATCTTCCAGATTTGTGGAGCTAGAGCCACCAAATTTGGTAGGAAGATAGCTGGTAATGAACCCCAAAAAACTGCATCAAAGTTTTGGAGCCACGTCCACCCCTTCCACCCCCTTTCCCCACCTTTTACAAACTTTGAGCTATAGTCACAAAATTTTTTATGAAGGTAGCAATTGACATTCCACATAGATCTGCAGCAAAAATTTGGATGCCACGCCCACCCATACCGCCCCCAGCCCCCCTTTCCCCACTTATTACAAATTTGAGCTAGAGTCACCAAATTTGGTATGAAGATAGCAATTGACATTCCACACAGATCTGCATCAAAACTTTGTATGCCACGCCCACCCATACCACCCCCATCTTCTATTTTTCTTTAATTGTTGTTGCATTGTTAAACTTATTGCAAAGATGGTGTTTTTTTAGAAGTTTTAATACTGTCATTTACTTTACGTCTATTAGTTTTAAAACGTATATAAAAGTAGTCTGTCTTGTAGCGTTTCCTTTTGTCATAAGCTTCATCTCTCAGATTTATTGCACTAATTATATCACTATTAAACCACGCTTTGATTGCTGGCTTTACTGTTTTAGTTTTCAGCGGTACAAACCTGGTATTCAATGTTTTTATTCACTGCCGCTTGCTACTGTCCAATTAAACACCAATGTAATTATACTAATATTGCAAATATTAAAAATAATTTTGCTTGTTTAATATCAAATTATTTAATAATATATAAAAATATTTAAAAATTATTTAAATAAAAACCAGTGATTGTAGTCGGATGCAAGCGACGGCGGCATAGTCGATACCTGTATTAAAACCGGTAAAAAGAGGTCAAATTGCAGAGGGGTACGGATGCGGCAGGGGTGTACGCTGCCTTAAAGATTCTCCGATGCAGATGGGGATGCCACCAGCCATCTTCCTTCCAAACTTGGTGACTCTCGCTCAAAGTTTGTAAAAGGTGGGGAAATGGGGGCTGGGGGCGGTATGGGTGGGCGTGGCATCCAAAGTTTTGATGCAGATCTGTGTGGAATGTCAATTGCTATCTTCATACCAAATTTGGTGACTCTAGCTAAATGTTTGTAAAAGGTGGGGAA